>RJWH01005670.1:0-70978 GCA_004363575.1 Solenodon paradoxus | reverse complement strand
AATGTCTGCTGAGAGCACACACACCACAGAGCCTTGCTTTTTCACACCAGGAAGGGCAGGCACACCATCCATGACTAGGGGGTTATCCCATGTGGTGGAACAGCTGCTAGCCTGTTCCTCCATCTGAATTCCAGGTCTGCTGTTTCTTGTGCTGGCCTTGGCTCCCAAGCCTGTGCCAGTTTTGCATGCTCAGACACCGCTACTTCCTGAGTGCTATTCAATGCGGACTTGGGACACTGATTCCTTTGCTCTTACATCTACCTAGATATGGTCACTGTCTCTTGCTCACCTCCTGGGACCAGTCTGCACCTTGTCTGGGAGTCTGGCTTTAGCTTCACTCTCAGAAATGGTGGTGCTGAAACAGCTGCTGCCCACACAGCTCGCTACACCCCTTGGCTGTGGTCACCGTCAGGAGCACTGCCCTGGGTGTTCTGCTCTTCCTTTGTCGCAGTGGGCAGAGATGTGACTGCTCATCTTGGCAGGCTGACAAAGCTGGTGCTGCTCTGCAAGTCTCGCTGATGCTAGAGCATCTTCCCGGACTGCTGTCAAGGGCAGGTTCCTGGGTGAACGGGCTTCACTGGGTTTGTGACTTACCAGAGGCAAATCTTAATATTAGCCTTTTTAGCACCTTCTGGGGAATAGCAGGAGACAGTGGAAGGAGTGAGGACTGTGCTCAGACATAACTGGGTCAAGTCCTGGAGCCATGACTTCATCTCAGCCTCAGCGGGGTTCGTGTCTCTGACACTCACAGACTGGGTGGGAGGCCAACATAGTGACCACAAGGAAAGCACAAAAGCCTTCACTGCCGAGTGTTCACAGATTTGGTCCCTCTGCTCCCACCTTCTGCACCACAGCACCTGCGCAGTGTTCGGTCAGCGTTCTGGGGGAAGTGTGCTAATGGGCCGGTGTGTACAGTGGCTGGTCCCCCTGCTCCTGCCTCTGGGTAAGGAGAAAGGGAGGGTCGCTACCTGTCGGCTTGTCTGAGCTTTCTTCAGGGGCAGCTCCTCCTTCATTAGTCCTTGTTTTGGCTTTTTGATCTTCCGCCTGAGCTCATCTTCTTCCTTTTGCCGCTCCAGCTCCTGCTGCATCTTCTTCTCCTGCAATTCCTTTGCCAGCCTCTCCAGCTCCCTTCGTGAAACAGGCAGAGAGAGCAGGTCAGGGTGCCGACACTGCCTGGTGGTGGTATATGGGTAGAGCTTTCTGGGGCATAAACATAAGACTACAGAAAGTGGGGATAAATAGGAAGGAGGAAATGGAGGGAGGGAGGGAATGAAGAGAATAAAAGAAGGATAGAAAGGAGAAGAGAGTTCACATCTTTCTTTGGAATTGATTAATGGACGTTCAACTAAGTGAACATCTGAACCTGCATTTCTAATCTCTTCATAGGAGAGCGAGGCAAGCATAAAAAATAAGCTTGATGTGTTAAGACATTGTCAAAGATTATTCTGATATTAATACAGTGGTTCCCCCTTCTACTCAGGGGACATGTTCCAAGCCCCCCAGTGGATGCCCGAAACCTTGGGTAGTACAAATTCCATATATACAGTGTTCTGTCCTGTACATATGTATCTATGATCAAGTCTGATTTATAAATTAGGCACAGGAGGAGATTAACAACAACAAACAGAACAATTATAATATGCTTCAATTAAGTTGTGTGAATGTGGTCTATCGCAAAATATCTTATTGTATGCAATATTTTGGATTTTGATTGTCCACAGCCATGTGACTGAAGCCACAGAAAGAGAAACTTCTGGTCAGATGGGATTCCTGTATGGATGAGGCTCAATTTCTCTCATTGTCACATGTGCTGTGCAGATGAAAAGAAGCAGTCCCTACTGTGGCCAGCTTGGAGCCATGGCGCAGGATCTGGAAGACATATTCCTCTCCTGTCTTCCCCTACTGCTCTGACTTCCAAGTGCCTGTCCTGCTGCTAATGGCAGAGTGTACCAAGGGCGAAAGAGTGTGAGAAGACTGAAACACGAAACCTGTTTTCATCTCCAGGAACCCTAGTTGTTCCTGGTTGCTGTGGCTTCCCACCCACTGAAGCCAACTCATCAATACATCATCTCTGCATGTGTGCATGCGTGTGTGTGTGTGCACGTGGTGTGACACACACAAACAAATCATCCCTGAGCTTTGAGGATCAGATTTGTATTTTCTAAGTCCATCATGAGAGGAGCACCCAAAAGCCATGGGCTGGATGAAAGGTAAAGCTCCCTTGGGATCATGAAGCTAGACTTTTCATCCCTCGGAAGAACTGGACCTCTTTACAATGGACTGTGCAGGAGAAGAGATGAAGCCATGTGTAGGGACAGAGGACATGGAAACTCTTTCAGGGTCAGTGAGAAGAGTCTGGAGGTGGAAAGAGAGGAGAGAGGGGCCGTTAACAAGGGGTCGACAATGGGAAGCCCCAGCCTCATGTTTGTAGAGCTGAGGACAGAAAGGATGTATGTGCCACTGGATCTGAGAGAGCCTGAAATGGGGGTAGCCCTGAGCATCCTGGGCCCCAGGTGATGTCAAGGGGATCAAGTCATTCCCAGTGAGGGACACAGCACTGGCTTGGGAGCCTGCCCTGGTAAACAGCCCAGGCCGAGGACCAAGTGGGAGAGGTAGCTAGACCTCAAGGCATGGGCAGCACCGCCGAAGGCCACCATGGCAGTGGGAGGAGGAGGATAAAGTCTGCCTTCTGGGAAGTACTGCCACGCCCATGTCCAGAGAGTGGCTCCTGGCTCATCCACTATGGACACCTGAGCACATAGGCTGATGAGCCACATGTAGTGGGCAGTTGTCAGGGATCCAGTGGGGGCCTAAGATAGCATGGCAGCCAAAAGCTCCTGCTCCATGGCCAGTCATTACATCACACAGCCCTTCCTGTGCCCTACAGAGAAGAGGGAGATGAAACACCCCCAGGCCACAGCAGCTGGTGTACTGAAGGCACAAGTGGTGTTTCCCTGCAGTCAGTGGCTCCTCTCCCTGGGGCTTCAGGGTTCTTGCTGCCCCTCATGATGACCCCCGTTCCCAGGGGAAGCTCTAGCTCAGGCCAGCCCTTGATTCCAACCTCTTCTTCCTCTCCCGGAGGGCCTGTTGAACCTCCCGATTGAACACAATTTTCTCCTCTTCTGTCAAGGCATCGTATTCTTCCTCATCCATATTTTGGAGACGTTCTTTCTCTTTCTTAAGTTCTTCCCTGCATTTGTGCTCTGTGGGGTCGGGGGGACAGAGACAGGACGGTGAGGAAAAGGCACTCACGGCTCGCCGGGTAGCTGTGGAGGGTCAGGGCCTGAGAGGAGGCTGGTGCCGCAGCTGTCCTTCAGCTCTCGGGTGGGGTTTCCCTCATTCACACGTTTCTAAATTTGCCTCCCTCTGTGCTCGGCTGATGCATGGCCCTGGCAGACGGCCGTGTCCTCACCCCCTCAACCTGTGCATGTGACGGAGTTTTACAGATGTGATTGAATTAGGGACCTGGAGTTGGGGAGGTGTCCAGGGTCCTTATGGGAGGGAGGCAATGGGGCCAGAGTCTGAGAAGGGGAGATAGTAACCATCACAGGGGGAGAAGGAGAGGTGTCAGTGGAAGCTGCGAGGAAGGGGTCATGATTCAAAAAAACGCAGGTGACCTCTAGACACTGAAAAGGGCAAGGAGAGCGTTTCTCCCTCAAGAGCCTTCAAAGGAAAACAGGCCGGGGAGACCTCCATTTTAGGTCACGCAGCCTCTGGCATGGTAAGTCACCGAGTTTCAGTGTCACAGAGCCCCCACAGCCCCAGGCGTGGCCGCCGCGCGCTGCGGTTCTAGTCTGGAAGGGGCCACGCTTGGCACAGGCGCGGGCCCCTTCGTCACGCTTCCCGAGCACCACGTTCTCACTCTGCGTTCTTGCAGGTTCCAGCTCTGGGCCCAGAGACCTGCATCAGAGATCTTCCTCCACCACGTACAGTATGAAGGGGTCACTAACAGAGAGGAGCAGTTCCTCCCAGGGTGGCGGTGCCGGGCACTGGGACCCTGGGGGCACGTGTGGAGTGAACGCACACAGATGGGGGTGTGAATTCAGCTTCCTCAGAATCATCTAACAGTGTGAAGAGGGAAAAATCACAGTTAACAAAAATTCCTCCTTCATAGGGTTCTGTCACGGAAAACACCCCAATCACTGGAACGCTCATAAGTAGTCAGTAAGATTTTAACACAACATATTATTGTTACTGTCCGATGCCTCAGATGTTTTCAAATGCAGATGACTTAGGGGAGACAAGCCCATGACGCAGCTGTGAGACACTTCAGTCCAAAGATAATTGAGAATCAGTCTTTCAAGCCGATTGTTAGGACAAAGTGAGTTTTGTGGACAACTGGGAACCCCAGAGATCAAAGTACTACCAGGGATGCCTGGTCCTTCCTTTCGATTTTGCTCTGGACGAGACTATCAGGAAGCAATCTTTGAGTTTTGTTTAAGAGCTAAGAGTTCAATGTTGAAAATCTTTCCTCAAGTGAGAAAGCACTGTGATCTGTGTAGACTGTTCCAGAAGAAAGATAATGGAGGAAGGACAGTGATGGGGCCAGAGTGGAGGCCAAAGTAGGACTCTGCCTTCTGGGGACAGTGTCACCTCCTCCCTGGGAACCAGCATTTGTTAGGTCTGCTTCTGATACATTGGGAACTTAACGCTAACATTATTCTATGTGTTTGCCTATTTTCCTATCACATCTTTCAATCATTGAAAACATTTCCAGGTCATTGGTGTCATGACTTAAAAAAAAAAGAGAGGTTTAGAGAGACACTGATCTTGCTGATCTGCTCTGTGATCTTCCACAAGACTTTTGATATCTGAGCCTCACTTTCCTCATCTGTAAAATGGGGGCAGCAATCTTCATGGGGTTAGTGTGAGGATCGGGGTGGGGGTCCAAGGCGTCATTTAAAGGTATTGAAAGCACACAGCAAACTAGAACAGAAAAGTGGTCCTATGAGGTCTACCAGAGTCTCTGCGTTTGCAGGAAATACAGAGTTGACTTCAACAAAGCCAGCAAGCTGATCGGTCACTTGAGTGGCATGGGCCCCAGCATGTGCTCCCTTCAGGTTGAAGATGGAGGGACACAGTGTGATGTCGGGGGAAGAAAAAAGCATCTGTGGTCAGAGGAACCGGGCTTATCCTGTATCCTGGGACCCCTCAGCAGGTCACCTGTGTCTCTGGCCCCTCCTATACAAAGTAGAAATGAGAACTCATACCTCGCTAGGCCCTGAAAGCTCCGTGTAAAGGAAACACTTGGAAGGACTTAGGCGGCCAGCCCCACCCTCCCACCCCCCCAAGCAAGGGATGGGGCTTTGCCTTCTTGCTCCTTTTTGGCTTTCTCCTGGGCCTTCATGGCGTTGAAGTCCTGGGCCATGTTGACCACGTAGATGTGCTCCCGGTTGCCAATGGCCTTCAGCAGGCAGAGGAGTGCGGACACGCAGTTCCGAGCAAAGAGCGTCTCCAGGCTATCAAACACCACCCCTCGGTAGCAGTCGCTCAGCTGAAACCAGAGAGCCCAGAGACAGTGAGCACAGCAAGTTCGCCCCAGCTCCGCAGAAGAGAGTGTTTTGTTGGTGCGTCTCCGGGTGCTGTGGTCTGACTGGCAGACCTACCCGGCCCTGAAGAAAATACTCGTGAACTGCCCCCTCGCCTGCGAAATTCACGATGCTGTCATGAAACAAGCGAAAAGTTAATGCTGCCAACTAGTCCCAAAAGGTGCTTATAGTACATATTTGCAAAAGAAAGGTTTATTCTGTCTCTGTCGTCATAAAGAAAACAAATTTGTTCAAGTCAGGGGCAGGGTCTGGGAAGACCCAGGAAGTACAGAGAAGGAGGATGCAAAGGAGACTCGGTCCCTTGCAGAGAACAGGAGCGTGGAGCTGATGACTACTAGTTCCTGATGAGACACGAAGCTCGTTTTGGAATTCAGTCAACCGCACCACTGAAGGCCCTCTGGCTTAGGTGCCACGTTTTTTCTTGAGAAGACTGTCACAGGAAGAGATGTGAGCTCCGCATCTCGCCCGAGGCCAAGCCCTTTGAGGAGCACAAGGTCCAGTCTGGCTCTTCCCCGGGCTTCTCAGCCTTTAATCTGCACGCAGGAAGCTCCCGCGCATGTGAGAGCGCTTCGCTGACTCGACAGTCATCCAAATCTTAACATAAACCATTTCTCATGACGACTTTCCTCTTCTTTTGGCGACTTCAGGTTTAATTTTGTGCTATTTAAATGTGCAATTAAAACTGTGCTCCGGTTTGCAAAACCAAAGCAAGCCCCCGGCTCTGCCACCTGGCGAGCAATGAGCTCTCCTTAAACCATAAGCAGCAAAGAAGCCTAGGTGGTCCCCTCTCAAACTCTACTGATTTTAAAAGCAATGTGTGTTGGCGTGCCCTGGTGGAGTAGTAGTTAGGTCTGCTGCCTCCGGCTGAGCGCAATCCACATTCATCCTAAGGACCTTGGTTCACATCCTGGGGCTGGTGGGGGTGGGACAACCAAGAAGAACAATTAACTAAAAACAAAATAAAATGCTTCTTCCTCCTCTCTCTTCCTGCTTGCTTGCCTATCACCTTCATTCCTACCTGTAGCTTTCCTTAAAAAAAAAGCATTCTATCATTGTAAAAAAATTCAGAAATGTATCAAGAAGGCTAAAAATCTATACTCCCACCACCCAAAAATAACCACAGTTAATGTGTACTTTAAGAATTTTTACTAAGTGAGTGATATGCATTTACACATATTTTATAGAAATGCTTTATATACAATTGCAAATACAACTGAAAATCTGCTGTTTTCATTTAACATATTCCAAATATATTTTTACAGCAATTAGCATAGCTCTCAATGCTAACTAATGACTCTACATTGTAATTTATATATATATATATATATATATATATATATATATATACACATACACACACGTTAAAGAGGAAGGCAGGCAGACAGACAAGAAAGGAGAGGAGGAAGAAGAATTTTATTTATTTAGTTGTTCTCCTAGTCCCATGTCATGAGTCTGGGTCTTTGGGCTGTATATGGACTGCCCCAGGCATGGACTTAACACCTGAGCCATCAGGGCACACCTCTACATTACAATTTTTAATATATGAGTGTAGGGCTGTACTGAGACTTGTGTGTGTGTGTGTGTGTGTGTGTGTGTGTGTGTGTGTGTGTAGTGTTCTGTAGCTTGATCCTTTAAGAGGTCAGTAGCTTCAGGTAGCACTGAGTCAGTGTCATGGACTGACAAGAGCTGCCAAAAGGACAAGAAAATGACTGTTGGGGGAAGGAACTCATCCTTCATCTCTCAGGCCCTTAGTTTTGAGCTGTGGGGGTGGGAGGATGGGGGAGATGGTGCAGAACCTCAGCTCATTGTCCGCAAACGGGCCCTGCAGCTCTGTGCAGGTGGGCCAGGACTCACCTGTATGCGATCGGCCAGGATCTGAACTAGTAGATCTTCAGGGAGCACACAGCTGAAGAGTCCAGTCTCACCTCCAACACTGGCACTGACACTGAGCCTTCTGGCAGTGGGCCCCGAGGGGAGAGGGCTTGAGCAAACCTGGGGAGTCAGAGCAGGATTAGGAGGAGTTTGACTCCAGTTAATGTCCCAACCGCTCCTATATTTCCAAGTCATGTGATCTTGGGGGAAATCATAGCATCTTTCTCGGCCTCATTTCCTCCACGGTAACTTAAGGATTGCATTGTAAAATGCAAGAGCCCTCTCTTTCTTGAAGGGTTGCTGTAGGAACAAAGAATTCAAGAAGGAACATTGTGGAAAGTGCTCTGTATATGCAGCGAACCACCCCTTTGTTCATTCATTCATGCTACTTAAGCACCTGCTGGGCACCAGGGAGGAAACAACCACAGACAATGTTGGCCATGATGCTGCCCACTTGGTCCTTAGAGTGAAACTGAGGAGACAGAGGAACACATGGAGATACAGATCAATTACACCACTCCAGATGGTGACAAGTAAGGTGTAAGAGTAATAACAGGGCTGCAGAATGGCAATTTAGAGGGTGTGCGAGACCGAGACAAGATCCTGAGAGAAGAGTCTCATGAAAAGGAATAGCAAGCCCCCCAATGCGAGTATGCTTGGAGGTATTTGGGGAGCACACAGGAGCCCTGTGTGGCTGGCACTGAGTGAGTAGGGGGGAAGATGATCAGGCTAAGAGTCAAAGACACAGGCAGGGCCTAGTGCACAGGGCTGGCAAGTCACGGTAGGGAATTTGCATTTTATTCCAAGTCTTATGGGAAGCTGTCAGCATGCTTTAGGCAGAAAAAAAAAAACAAAACACTCTGATTTTTAAGTTTAAAAGACCACTCACCCTGCTGCATGAGGCGAGGAGTTAGGCTTCTTCCCAATCCAGGCAGGAGGTGATGGCAGCAGGGACAGGATGGTTGTGGTGGAAATAGAATTGGCTGACACGAGTTATATTTTGGAAGGAGGGCCAAGAGGACTGGGGGTGGGATGTGGAAGAAAGAGAGGCATCAAGAATGGCACTTTGAGTTTTGCCCCGAGCAACTTGGAAAATGGTAAAATTATTTACCAAGAGAGGAAAGAATTTTTTTTGGGAGGTGGGGGGGTCTTATTTTGTTTGTTCATTTGGGGAGGGGAAGCAAGACTCACTTTTTGGACATGCATAGTTTGAGATGTCTCAAAGTCATTGGAGAGAGATAGTGAATGTGGTTTGGATATACGAAACTGAACTTTGGGAGAAGTTAGAGCTGGAGTTAGATATGTGAGGGTCATAAGCATAGTCAAAGTATCTGATTATTTAAGTAGTGAAGTAGATGAGATCACCTATAAAGAAAAGGAAATACCAAAAAGGAGTAGGCGACCGTTCTTGATTATCCCCCAAAATGAGGAACTCGGAGGAGAGGAGAACTGCAGGGGTGGAGGGAGGTGGTAGCAGGTGGAAGGAAATAAAAAAGTATGGCTTCTGGAAGTCGAGTGAAAACAGCTGTTTAAGGAGGAGGGGCTTTCAGCTGCTAAGAGGTCACCTGAGAAGAGGACAGGAAACTGGACACTGGATTTGGGAAGATGAAAGTTGCCTATGACCTTGAGAAGAGCAGCCAGTGTGGGGGACAGAGGCCTCACTGGAATAGATGAAAGAGCATGGTGGTAAGGATGAGGTGCTGAGTAATTCAGGGAACAGCTTTGAAAGTGAGCAAGACATCATTATCATGAAGAGACGGAGAGAAAATTAACTGGGGCAGACCAAAAAATCTTGGGGATCTGTGGTCCTGAATATAAATGAACCATATGACCCAGCAATTCTACTTCTAGGTATCAGATGAACATGGAAATATTAACTCAGAAAAGATGTCCGTACCCCTATACTCATGCAGAAATAGTTACAATAGCCAAGCTATGGAATTCACCCAAGTGCCCATCAGTGGAGGCTCTCATACACACATGTGCGCGCACAAGTATTAGTGAACCATAAAAGGTGACGTCTTGTCATTTGCAACAACATGGAGGAAGCTCATTTTGTTGAATGAACATTTCACTTATATCCACAACACAGAGAAAATGACGCAAATGAATGAAGAGGATGAAACCAGAATAAACCTTTGGACTTCGACAGCAGAAGGGAGTTACCAGAAGGGAGGAATGGTGGGGGGTGGGAGCATGTGATAGAGGGGCTTTATTTATTATCTATTATAAAATGTTTTCTCCTTCTTGATTTATCTGTTTTGTTTTTATTTAAGTTTAAAAAAAAATTACGCCCATTCAGGAGAGGAGGATGTTCTCCAGCTGTGTTCACATCTCCTGCATGAAGCGGGTGGGGATTAGATTTATCAGGCCTGGAGTTTTGCTTGGAGAGGATAATGAAGGGGAAGGGGCAAGGAAGCAGCTATTGTGATGGATCACAGAATCAGAACTAGGTAGGAAAGAAAGTGAGGGGTTGGAAGGCAGCGAAGGTGTGTACTGGAAATTTCAATGGGACCAATTACTTAAAACTGTTACTCATCTGGAAAGATCCAAGATGGGTGTCATAAAACAGGATGTGTGGAGAGGGATCCTGGAGTTTATGGGTAACGATGAACAGGGTCTAGAATATGATCATGACCATGAGTAGCCTGAAATTATGGCCTGAGAAGGTCAGAGCCTGGAGAAGCAAGAGTGTTGGATTAAATATGCAAAAGATCAGGATTTCTAACTGGTGCTTTCCTGGAATAAGGAAATTTATGTGCGAATGACCTTATATTACAGTCATCTCTTCATTACATATTACACAGTTGTTTCTATTTGCCATGAGACTAACATTTCAGCTATTGGAGACCTCGTGCGTTAGGAGAGGTTCAGGAGGGTGCCCACTCTGTCACAGTCTCTGGGCAGCACACTCCGGCAGGTGACTCGTCCACACCCTTGGGTTCTGTCATACTGGTAAAGAGCAGGCAGCCACCTATGGGGGTCAGTAAGCTTTGCTTTCTGCTGTCATCTTAAATGGGTCTCCTGTTTATTGAAAAGTGATTTGGAGAAGGAATTGGGATTTTCTGCTGCCCTTGGTACATTGTAGAAAGCCTTAGCTTCTTTTTCAGATGGATAGACCCATGACACCCTATTTAATAAAAATATATGAATTTTAGTTCATCCATAACCATCTACATAAAGAACATATTAGATCTTGGAGAAGGGATACAAGGGTGTTGCTCCAAGAAAATGGAACCAATACTTTCATTTTCAGGGTGAAAAAAGAACTGAACTGAAGAGCATAGACATCAAAAGGCATAACTTCAGTCCTGCGGGCTTCCCTGTCCAGCCCGCCCACCACCTCTCACTGCAGACCTCTGTGTCCCCTTAGTCCCTCGCCCCAGCTGATGCACCCCACCGCACTCCACCCAATATGTGGGCCTCCTCTCCGCGCCTCCGTTCAGCCAGCCCCACTCATGCCTCCTGTTTCTCCCCTTCTGTTGTCCTCTTAACTCCTCCTCTGCCTCCGCTGAACTTCCCATAAGGTGCCACTCACAACTCGCTGGCCCCTCATTCTGAGGACACCCTGCCCCTGCAATGATGACAGCTTCTCTACCTCTGCTGAAGGCTGCTCAGTAAAGGGGAAAGGGGGGCGGGAGGCGAGGAGGGGGAGGATCCCAACTCTCCCTTCCACACAGCCCTGCCTTGTACCTGTGGTGTTTCAGACAAGTGCATGAGATGCTGCTTCTGAGAGCTGGAGCCGTGGCTCTCCGCCTTGCCTTTGGGGAGCAGCATGCTCCCACGTAAAGCCTTTGAAGTTCTCATTTCAGGGGTCAACAGGGCGGTTTCCGAGATTAGCTTGCCAAGGGTCTCGCAGCTCAGTCGTGCTTGTCCCACAGCTGTCTGGCCCGAAGCCACCTCCTGGACTACAGGCAGAGAGTGAGGCGACATTAGTCATCTCGGGATAAATAGACGTGGTAGGGCAGGCACGCTGAAAGCCAGTGTGCATCTCTGGGATGGAGAGCCAGCCGTCTACAGCTGGCTGAGCAGGGCAGCAGAGGCCCCACCCATGGGCTGGAGACTGAGGTCCGTGGAGACCCTCGGCTGGTATCCAGGGTGGCCCCTTGTCATCTGCTGATAGTCTGCTGCACTGTCTCTTCCAGCCTAGAGGGCAATCACTTCTGAAACTCCTGGTGCACTACAGTGTGGATTCCCACTCAAGAGTGGCAGGACAGGACACCCCCAGATATGGCTATTGGGGTTGGGAATATGCTACCCCAAAGTATGCTGCTTTGGCATGTCGAGTCTTCTGCACTGTAGGCACTTGGAAAACAGCAAATGCAGGGAGAGGCTTTCTCTGCGCCCGCTTTACCTACCTAACCAATCACAAACCCCCTTCCCTGGAGTTTCGTAACCGGGGAAGACTGACTCTTGTCACAGGAGAAGAAACTAGAAGTCAGCCGCACACCCGAACTTGGTCACAAATGCTCACACCTCCCACCTCTTCTAATTGTCCTTTCATCTTTCCTAAACATCATTTGCTTGCTGCCCCCAAGAGGCCTACGTTCTCTTCCCTAAGGTGACATTTAATTCAGACTCCAAAGCCATCTCTTTGAATGGCTCATTTTCCCCTAGAAATGCCCAGCGTAAACATGAATAAACTTTTGTTTGCTTTTCTCTTGTTCTTCTATGTTTTACAACAGGGGGTGTCAGTCAACACCTCAGAAGGGCAGAGGGCATACTATTTGACCTCCCCTACACTACAGAGCTATTTCTCTTAGCTTCTCAGCAAAGAATCTTCCATTTCTCTGAGCATCCCAGGCAGAGGTGTTGGGGGAGTGGACACTCCTCAAGTGGTTTTAACAACTAGCGGGCACGCTTCCCTTTCGGGAATGACACCGACGCCAGGGTGTTGTAAGTATCTCTATAAAAATGATTCTACTGTGAGAAGTCACTCTGCTCAGACTCAGTAGAGTTCTATTCACCATATTTTCAGTCTACTGAGCAGCCATTCTCCTGCCTGCAGGTCCTTATCAGGATCCCATGTTCCCACCTCTGGTAGGTGAGCCTGGCCTCACTACTATGGGGTTCAAAACCTCCATTAATTTTCCTTTCCAGCAAATTCTTACCCTCCCATCCCTTGGTAACATGTCACTTCACACTCTTCTTGGTTTTTGTGACTAGAACTCTTGCTATGACCATGGCGAATGCCTCCCGTCCTCTTCACTCCCTGCCACATGGGTGCTGTCAGGACAGAGGGCCCCGGCCCACTCGTGTTCAGTGTCCCTACTCTTTCTTCAAATGACATTACAACAACTTCTGCCTCCTGTTCACTTTCTGGCCATTTCTCTCACAGGGTGAAGGTAACACAACTCCTTTTGCTTCACAGATCAACTACAGTCGGCCTCCTCTGCCTTCTCCTCTTGCACTCACTGCCAGCTTCCCTGCTTTCCTGGTCTGGCTTGGCCTTGGCTGTTCATCTTGGATGAGCATTTTCCTGCCCCTCCAAAGCCTTTTTCCACAACCACTCCCCTGATCATGCGGACTGAAATCCACCCGCCCCGAACTTGCTGACCCTCAGCAGGAGATGGGGAGCAACGGGGCGGGGGCGGTGGTGGGGGCTCTGCGCTGCGTGAAGAGTTTTCCCCCGAACCGCTTGGTTGGCGGTGAAAGGCTGCCTTCCGCGGGCGGTGGGAGGAAAACTCAGACAGCGGTGGGCGTGGCACACTTGACCCTGAGCATCCAGAGCCGGCTCTTACCGGAGTCCTCTCCCTCCTTCACGAACTGCTCGATGGCGGCCCTGATGCAGAGCTCGCGGGCCCGGATGCCGGGGAGGCTGTTGCCGTCGGAGATGGCCTCCACCACAACGGCGTCGATGCTCAAGCAGGCGGCGGTGTAGTACTTGGCCATGCTGACCGCGGTGGCCGACTTTCCTGTGAGAAAGGTCGCGGGATTGGACCGCCTGGCTTCCACTGCTCAGGGTCCTAGGCGGGGTCGAGGATAGAAGC
Organism: Solenodon paradoxus; assembly: GCA_004363575.1. NCBI lineage: Eukaryota > Metazoa > Chordata > Mammalia > Eulipotyphla > Solenodontidae > Solenodon > Solenodon paradoxus. The sequence continues at coordinate 57,567 of RJWH01005670.1, read as the reverse complement.
TGCCTCTGGGTCAGAGGTGCTTGTGAGATGACATCTCCAAAAGCTCTGCAGGAGACCAGAAAAGCGGAGAAGAGCTGCGGGGTGTGGGGTTCTGGTGCTCATCCCATCACCCCTGCACCCTGCGCCTCAGAGACCTGCATCCTCCCTGCATTTTCTCCTCTGTTTAAGCAGCAGTTTCTGTCAGATAATGTCTAAACGCCTCCTAGGTCTCATTGTCTCTGATCCTAAAGGGAAGACTTTTTTTTTGGTTTAGAGAATAACTTATATTATTTTCTTCTCATTTCAAAATATCTGCTTATTAAAAAAAATAGAATATTCAGAAATAATACACAAAAGAAAATGCAAAAGATCCATAATTTGCTCACCTAGAAAGAGGATTGTAGTTAGCACACGCTTGAGAAGTATAACTATTTTAACTGTGTTTCTTATAATAAAGGAATGGGTTATGGAGTAGGATGAATAATGGTCCCCTCACCCCCAAAGGTCCAAGTCAAATCCCTGGAACCTGTGAATATGGCACCTTCTTTGGTAAAGGGACTTTGCAGATGGGATTAAGCTGAGGGTCTTGATATGAAAGATGATCACAGATAACCTGGGTGTAATAATAATGGTCCGAACAACTGATGTGATGATGAAAGGAGAGATGGAGAGAGAGACGGAGACAGAGAGGGAGGGAGAGAGGAGAGGAGAGGAGAGAGGAGAGAGAGAGGGAGAGAGAGAGACACTAAAATGACTTTGACTTTGGAGGTGGAGGAAGGGCCCATGAGCCGAGGAGTGCTGGCTGCTTTTCTGAAAACTAGAAAGACAAAGATCTGGATTCTCCTTCAGAGAATGTGCTCTGCTGACCTATTTTAGACTTTGGACCTCCAGAACTGTGAGATAGTCACTTTGCATTGTTTTAAGCCATTACATTTATGGGTTTTGTTACAGTAGTAATTTGAGAAATTAATACAGATTAGACATCCTAAGTACGGTGTTTTCTCTCACTTAAGACAACGTGTTGTGAACATCTTTCTATTCACTCAACACACTCCTATGGCTCTGATTTTAAAGTCGTGGCACTCTACAGACAGAAGTTACCATATTATGTGCTAAGTGTGTGGGTCAGTTGCACAAAGACATTTACTCTGCGGTGCAGCTGCCCATCTCCAGCATTCTCGCCTTCCTAAGGGAAACTCTATCCATGAAAAATAATCTGGCACCACTCCCTTCACCCACCAAATGCCACTCCACTTCCTAGCTCTAAAATTTGACTCCTCTAGGGACCTCAGGAATGAAATAATGCAGAACCTGTTCTTCTGTGTCTGTGTTCCACTTACTGAGCTGCTCTCAAGTTTTGCCCATGCTGCAGTGTGTGTCAGAACTTCCTTTTTAAGACTGAGTAGTAACCTATTCGGTCACATTTTGTTTACCCGCGTATTTGTCAATGGACAGTTAGTAGGGATGTTCCACCTCCTGGCTTCACAAACACGTCTGTGAACCCAGGTATGGAAGACATTTTCAGTAGTGATGAAATTCTCCACATGGATGTACTACTATGACTGAACCAGTCTCCTATAGTGAATCCTTCAGTTGCTCCCACTATTTAAAAATGATAGCAAACAGTGCTGCCATTGAGTATTCATGCAGTTAATCTTTGTTCACAGTATTATTTTCCTAAGACAAAATTTGGGAGATAACATTGCGAGTCAAAGTGTTTGCATGTATTTTTCTCTCTCTCTTAAAATAACTTAATGTCTTAGACTTTTCTCTAATATTTTAATGTTATTTAAATTATTTAAATTATCTGCATTCAGATTTAAGCAATTCAGAGATGGAGTAACTGAAACAGATGTGGATGTGTCCCTGCTCTTTCTCCAACCCTCTAGCTCTGAGACTGGCCATTTAACCATTTGGGGATAATCCTTTGCCATATGAATTTCAAACAAAAGGGTCTCTTCTTGTATCAGAATGACACGTGCAAACTCCAGCACACAGCCAACAGGCACCCCCTGGGGCTGCAGCCTACCGGATGCGGGCGTCCCGTGGATGAGGATGGCAATGCCCTTCCGGTTCTTGGCCATGCGGCCTTCCGCCGAGATGTCAATGCCCAGGTGCCGAGCGATTGCCCTGCTCACGGGGCTGTTTTCCACCTCTCCCACTTCCTCTCCCGAGTGGCTGTCAATGCTCTGGAGCTTATCAGCTGTAAATGGAAGACAGACGTGTGCCCCTGAGTGTGATGCAGACACACCTAGGACCTAGGACTCCCCTGAGGTCTCATGGAAGGGGGAACAGTTTTGTTTTGTTTTTTTTCTTTTCATACGTGGCTGCTTTGAAAGGACAGGCAGACTCCGCTGCCAACGTCGCTGCAGCCCTCGCTGCTCCACCCCTCGGAGTGTCTGGGAGTGCCCTTCGTGGCTAAAGATTTGGCCACAACTACTGAGAATTCAAAAGTCAGATGCTTGGACTCTTCATCCATTTTGGGGGGAATCTCTCCTGCTGAGAAACAATACTGCAAAGGAGGCGAATTTGCAACATCGGGAAGTGGCTAAGTGAGTGACGGTGTGTTCGTGTGGTAGGCTGAACACAGAGTCTTGCTGGAAGTTTTGGAGAATGTGTTTTATGGAGAAAGGCAAAAAGAGTACTCTTCCCACTTTTGCTTAGAGAGATCTTAGTACCAAAACATGAGAATGCATGATTACTTTGAAACATTATTTTTTCCTGGCTTTCCTCATCCTCTTCCTCTTCAGGGTAGATTTTGGACTCAACCATGGGGATGTGTCGCTCTTCCAGGATGGACGTCACAGAGACCCCTTGGCTAAGCGAGGTCCTCTTCGTGCTGGCCGAGGTCCCCTGTTCTGACAAAGGCACATCTTCCTCTTCTGCCAGAGAGTAAAGAATGAGAACATGTGGGGGAGAGTTGGAAGGGTGGGCAAGAGAGGAGCAAGACACAAAAGAGCCTCATGGAGTTGGCTGCCATCTGCCTGGACTGTCCCCACTCAAAGAAACAGTTAGCATGTAAGATGTTTCTCCACCCAGAATGTGTCTACATTTCAATATCAACCAGCTACCAAAAGTGCACATCTACTCTAGAAAATTGGAAAAATTCAGAAGAGCAAAAACAATGACTCAATTTTCAGCTGCAAGAAAAAGCCAGAGATGGACAGAGAGCAACAAGGACAGAGGAGTCACAGCTTAACTTTATGATACCAGCACAGGAGAGCTGCCACTTTGCAGACGTTTAATTTTTTCCAGAAGGAGCTGGGACCCTGTTACCCAAGCCGGTGCCGCCCCTTAGCTTATCGTCCCTCCATCGTGTTCAGCACACCCCCTGTGGCTGCCCAGAACTCCCAACCAGGGGCCAAGACACCCTCTCTGTTCGGCAGGAGAGGGTGCAGCCCCCCTGGATGTGGTCGTGTGACATGAGCGCCTTCTGGGGACGTGGTCTGGGAGGCAGGGAAGGATGGGAGCAGCGTGAGCAGAGAGCCCTCCCCACCAACCCGACCCTCAGAGCACCTCCCACTGGGCCCGCAACTGTGTGTGTGACAACACAGGGAACAGAAAGGGTACAAGAGCCACGGGGCCTCCCCCGCCCTCATGGTGTCCTGGGACCTGGTCCCTCGCAGCACCAAGACCTGAGTGTTAGTGCCAGTCCCTGGCCCCATCCTGACTGCGGGCTCGAGGGCAGCCTCAGGCTCTTGTGAGGGACCCGACTGGTTTTCCTGGAATTCTTCTGTTGAACTGTCCCCACCCCTGTCCTGTGACTGCATTGCAAAGTAGGGACTTTCAAGAGGTAATCAAGCTAACACGAGGGCATATGGGTGTCCCCATCCATCCACAATCCAAGATGACTGGTGTTCTTGTCAGACAGGTCGGGACAGTCACAGCAGAGGGAAGAGCATGTGTGCACGAACGGCAAGAGGAGGGAGAGTCCGAAGGAAATGGCCCTCTGGCCCACTCTGGGACCCCCAGCCTCCAGAACTGGAGGAAGTCACTTCTGTGGGTGCAGCCCCCTCCTCTGTGGTGTCACCGTGCTCAGTGAATGTGACGAGGACACGGGCTTGGTCTCTGGTCTTCTCCTGGAGGACAAATGATTGTTCTCGGACTAGCTTCCACTTCCTGGAGAGCCTAGAGGACGGGCCCGCAGCTGGAGGAATGGACTCCAGTCCACTCACTGCTTTTAGGGCATGCTTTTGCCGAGCACCCGATGTACTGGGTGCCGCCCTGTGCCCTGGGTTTAGGGGCGAGACATACATGATCAGCCTTCTATGGGCTCCCTGTCTGGTGGGGGAGACAGGTCTGAAGAAAACAATGAACGTGATGACTGTTTCACAACAGGAAAGAGCAAAGAACCAGGAGGACAGGAGAAGCAGGCCTTGTGACAAGCTGCAAACCCCACAGGTCCGCAAGGAACCCGGCACTCGTGTGCAGGCAAGGGGGCCCTGGCCAGGTGACAGGCTAACTTGGGGGCGCTGGGCCAGAAAGGGCCAGATTATGAGAGCATAGTCTGGCTTGACCATTAGAGTTAGGTCTTGAAGGCCCTGGGGGCCCATCCCTTCATGTGTGAGCTCCCTGCCCTGCCTCCCTCAGGGCTCCTCTTCTACAGGACGTGGCATCTTGTCATGCTTAACCTGGGCACATGCACAGGATTGGGGACAGTGCCACCATCCTGGACTCTGGAGTCAGAGACCTGGGTCCGATTCCTGGTTCTGTCAACTGCGGACCTGGCCTCTCGGTGCTTCTCATGTGTCCCTGTCACGCCCTCTGCCCAGGGCTTGACTGCTAGCCAGTGTCCTACGCTTGCTTATATCTGCTCTGGTTAAGTGTAACTCCCCACTAGACTCTAGTGAGAGAAGAATGTTCTCAGTCTTCACATCCATGCAATGGGGAGAAGAGACCATTTTGTCAGGGTTAGAAATCAATTACACCAAGACTTAGCACCTGCGTGGCACCCGATGGGGGCTCATTTGTAACTGGTCGGTCTGCCAGCAGCAGCTTGATCATACATACCATTTTAAATGGGACATTCCTGTTTTTTTATATTTCCCAAGAATTCCATCATTTTAATATATATGTTAATTTTATCCTGTTTTTAATAAACCAGGGCTCTCTTTAATGTAGGGTGAAAGGGGAAGTTGAGTTGCTCTAGGTCCAGACTGTTGAGGGGGCCCCAAAGCAGCTGCTACTGCTGTTTCTGTGAGGAAACAGGCGCCTCGGGAAGAAGTTCCCCCAACCCCCATGCCTGTTTCTTCAAAGGGAGTAGAACACCACAGCATGGTGGAGCTGTCGGTAAGCACTCTGGGGATTATCTCTGGCACTGGAGGGTTACCGGGCATTTCTTGCACTGGGCCAGTTATTGGGCATTTCTGGCCCCGGGATGCTTAAAGCAGCGTGTGTTTTAGGCAGGACATTTAGACTAGGGCACAGAAGAACACCAAATTTGTTTTTTGCCTAAGGTGCCAAAATTCCTTGTACTGGCCCTGGTCATTTGTTTGAAGTCCCACTGACCACATGTGGTTACTATCTGATCATCAATCAGCATCGCATAGCACTTACTGGTTGCTGGCCTGGCTGCTCTGCTCCTGCTCGGATTACTCTGCCTCCTCTTCTCCCCTGAGTCACCAGCACATAACCCCATCCCATTTTTGTCATCCCAATACCCTGCTTTTGTCTCAAGGAAATGTAGACAATCTGCCCTGCAGGGATCATTCAAAGCCAGGGCAGAGGCTGGCGTTGGGGCTCCCTGCACTGGGATCTCACCGTTCTCCAGATTCTCCAGGTACTTCAATTTCATCTGCTCCTCTTTGGAGCGCTTCATCTCCCTGAAGTACTCACACACCTCTGGGGGCAGTTCCTCCCCTGGCATGCGGGGCGGCAGCAGCAGGGTGTTGTAGGAGTCGTAGCCCTTCAGCATCCGCAGCATCTGCACAAGGAGAATGAGAATTGCCATTGGTCCCAATGGAGGCTTCCTCCCCAGCCCTGGTGGCCTGCTCCAGACTGCGGTATAGACAAACACATTCCAACTGGAAAACGGCAGGGTCCTCTGGAGAGGTTTCAACAAGTAAGCTGAACCCTGAATCTATGGGATTAGTGGATCTTTATTTTGGTCCATCTGAGCCTGGGCATTTCCTAGGTGGAAGAGAATTTTCTTCTTTTTTAAAAATAACAGATACTATTTTTCTTTTCCTTTTTCCCCATTGACGTAAGTCTAGGTCTCCATTATCCACTGAGTGACATGGTCTAAAAATACTGTTGTTATCAATGCTTTACTAGGTAAGGTAGTTGTCTCATAAATAAGAGGATTAGGGGAAAACAGGTAAAAATGGTATTAAGTATGATGTGTGTGTGTGTGTGTGTGTGTGTGTGTGTGTGTGTGTGAGAGAGAGAGAGAGAGAGAGAGAGAGAGAGAATGAGCTTGAGACACTTGAATGGGGAAGCTTCCATCCCAAGAATTGGGGTTGAGCATTGAATATGTTACATGTAGAACTAAGATGAATAGAAACTAGGTTCTGACATCTAAATACTGTAAGCTCTGACACCCTAAGTACAATAAAGAAAACATGGAGAAAGTACATGAGATAATTACCCAGTAAGTATTAATAACTAGAAGCAAAAAAAATTAAAATAATTTCATATTAGAGGTTGACGGGGAGAAGGAAAACAGGATTATGAGATAATTTCATTATTGTAGAGAACGTAGAGGCAGTTTTGAGAGAGTATAGTTCTAAGATAAAGCGTAGCTTACAAAATTCAGGCTCAAGGAGGGACAACAAGGTAGAGGTAGTCAGGCTAGATCAATGAGGCAGAGCAGAGATCCCATAAATAGACCCACATAACTAAAATTAACTGATCTGTGAAAAAGGAACAAATGTAATACAATGGAGCAAAGGTGTTTTTTTCAACAAATTGCGTTAGAACTGGACGTCCATGTGTAAAAAAGGCTGGACACAGATCTCACACTCTTTACCAAAGTTAAACCAAAGTGGGTCATAGACTTAAATGAAAATGAAAACGCTTAAAACTCCTAGAAGATAACATAAGAGAAAATCTAGATGACCTGGGTCATGGAAATGACTTTTAGATACAATATGAAAGGCATCCTTTGTAGGGCAGTGAAAATACTTTGTGTGATATGGTAATGGTGGATACATGTCATTATACTTTTGTCCAGGCCCACAGAATACACAACACCACAAGTGAACATAACTGTAAACTATGGAGTTTGGATGATTAAAATGTGTTATTTTAGATCCATAATAGTAACAAATATACCACTCTGATGGGGGATGTTGAATTTATGGGGGCAGAAAGTGTATGGGAAATCTCACTACTTTCTCCTCATTTTGTTCTGAACTTAAAATCAATCTTTAAAAAAATTAAAAAGGACATGGAGGAGCAAGTGAAAAAACACGAAGCCAAGAACAAATAGGAAAAAAAAAAAGAGGCAGTTTCAAGCCCTCACATAATTACATTAAATGTAAATGGTCTAAATATACCAATTAAAGACAGAGACTGCTAGAGTATATTTTTTTTAATAAAGGACCCAACTATATGGTGTCTACAAGCAACTAACTTCAAATTTAATAATTGCTGTATGGAATTCTTTAATGTTTGAATTTTAGTTGTGCGCAAGCATTAATTTTTCATTTACTTGCTAAAAATGTGTAACGACATCAGAAAGCAATGAATTCTGCTTAGGGCAAGAAGTAGGTCAAGAAAGGTTATGGAGAAGTGAGTTTTAGCTTGATGAGGGGGCATTTCAGGAGAAGAGGGGCAGAAGGCAGGAGGAAGTGGTCCACACAGGGAGGACAGGGTGGCCTGGCCCAGCAGGAGTCAAACAGTGGAGGCTGGCTTTGGCCTCAGCTCACCTTCTCTTCCAGGAGATACTGCTGATCAAATTCCAAGGAATAAAACTCAATGGGGAAATCGCAGGGATTCCTCACCACCACCTCGGCCTCATCTCCAGGTGCAAAAGGCAGCAGGGGCCCCAGCTCCAGAGTGGAAGGGCTGAGTTCCAAACGGGGCTCTAGACCTTGCCCCTCTACCAGCAGCGGCAGACTCCGAGCACTCTGGGCATACTGAAACAGCAGGGTTTGGCTGTAGAATTTCTGGAAAACGTGAAAACAAAACAGGCATCTGAATCTTTTCTGTTACATGCCATGTAATCTTGAATGCCACTCAAGGACAAAGTGATCCTATGTTGAGAGAGAAACTCTTTCTCAGAAAATTGCACGAGAGCACTTCCTTTACTACGCTTACTATGCTGATGATGGGCGTTTCGATGTGGGCACTGTGCCACATGCTTTGTTCCTTGTAGAAGGCCCTCTGCATGCCATATTGAGATGACCAGACCCTCCTGTGTGCTCAGACATTTCACTGCCACTTCCTGTACCTCCGGACTCTTATTTCCATGGTCAAGGAGGCAGGGCAGAAGTGCTGGGGAAGTAACCCATCCTGGGAGCTGTCCTCAACCAATGACTCTCAGGAGATGCTTCATGAAAACCCCAGCTCCTTGCTCCTGGAGATGTCCTTCTGTGATGTGCATGTGGTATATTTCCTCAGTTTCCCAGTGTGCTCAGCCTGCAGTCTCCAAGACAGTGGTTCCTTGGTGCACCCTGTATTAGCTCCTTCCTCTCCCTTCACACTACGACTTCTCTATCCATGTTCCCTACACGTCCCACATCATCTGCCTGCACCCCAAGTCTTGTCTCCAGGTCTGTTTTGTGGAGAATCTGAATGAACATATTTCCATTATTAAGCAGTGGGTCAGGGATGATCAGCTAGGAAGTGGAATTTATCTGATACCAACTATTCTAACCTGGCTTCCCTGGGGAATCTATAAAAGGGCAGGTTCTCAGGTCCACCCTCCAGAGACCCTGATTCAGTAGAGGCAGGAGAAGGCTGGGGAGCATTCATTTTCAGCCAGATGCCTTGTTGTTCAGGTAGCTGGACGGCATGACTTGAATTTGGACACCACCATTGGCTTCATGATTTGAAGAGCTTTTAATGATTTTAGCTTGAGTGGAAAAAAATCAGGTGGCTGGAATGCATGTGTGCCTACATATCTAAATGGAAAAATACCTATTGTTGGGAACAGTAAGAGAATGAACTATTGGCTAAGCATGCTTTCTATAAAGTTACAGGCTTAGCACCCTCTGAATCAAACTTCTATAATTTCTTTTTATGGAAGTCTTTCTAAAACACCTAATTCGTCTCCCTGTTTTCCAGTATAGAGTGTTCTGAGCATATGTCAGAATGTCTAAGAGTTGCTCACATGGACATCAGGGATTCTCTGTCCTGCGGACGCTGGTGGGGGTGAGGTGGACATTGTATGGGCTGCAGGTCTCACCGATTCCCTATCTAGAGCCAGAAAGTCCGTTCCCAAATGGTGGAAACATATGATTAACTTGTATCAATTCCAACTCAACATTTATGGAGCTACCTGAACACATCATATATTTTTTTTAAAACTGTATTTGCTGGTATCTCCCTGGCTCAGGAAAACATCCCAAACCTTGGGTCGCCCCCTCCTACAGTCTTCAGACTCTTGAACAATGACAGACATCTGTGTTCTTTCTCTTTTAAAAGGGTTGGGGGAGATTCTGATAATGACAGAAACAGGGGCTTATTGTGTAAACTTATTGTGTGAGTTGCAGTTATACAGGTTTCTCTTTCGACATCGATATATGCTGCATTGAGGTCACCAGGAAAAGTCTAGTTTCTGTTCCCCACTGGACAATCGATCCCCTTTACCCCACTTGGCTGCCCCTTCCCTCCCCAAGGGGCTTAATTTTTGAATCAGATGTGAAATTGTTCACTTTTCCTCTTCTCATTGCAGAGTCTTAAGCATTTCCTCAAAACCATTACCAGGAAAACGAGGGGTAATCATCGTTATTCTATAAAACTCACATCATTTTCTTTCTTTTTTTTTTTTAAAGAAAGAAAAAGCATCTCTCCAATGCCTTAGACTTTGAATTCTTTACATCGTCATCTCTTGAGATCCCCTCTGGTTCTACGATTTTATTATTATTTTTACTGTGATTTTTATGCTGATGGTATTCACAAAAGAAACCTTTCGAAGGCCCAGGGAGGCTGTCTACCAGGCGGCACTTATTATTATCACAATTGCTGATGATTACAGTTGATAGTCATTGACCCACTTAGCACACACAGAGCAGTACGCTGTGCATTTTATCATATTCATTCATTTAGCCTTCAAAATGGTCCTAGGAGGTAGCTTTTATAGGTTGATAATGTCTTGCCTATAACCCTAGGGGCCAACACTTTCAAATTCAGAGTTTTAAAAAGGTAAACACAGTGCATCTACCCTCTGCCACCTGATATCCTCAGCAGAGACCAGGGCAGGTCCTCTGTAATCAAACACATTTCCTATTTCTGCAGGCGCCATGTTTGACTTTGCCAATGGAGCAGGAGAAAAAGGTTAAATAGTCCTATGTCAATTCAGAAGATGACTTGCTGCCCAATGAGTTGGAGTCTAAAACTCAGGAATTTTTCCCTAGTTTTTGGAGCTTATTATATTTCAGAATTGCAGTGAGGGATATTTGACATGCGAATGTATGATTTTCATTGTATCTATGAGCAGGCTGAGGGTGAGTGAGGCTAGGTGACCTGCTCGAAGACACCCAGCCTCTAAGTGCAGAGGCAGACGACCTCTAAGCCAGGTCTGCTGATACACATCGATGTGTTAGATAGAAATGCTGATTCCAGAGCTGGTGCTCTTAACCAGAAGGCCACACGGCTCCCATGGGAAGGAGAGGCACTTTAGATGTCACATTTGTAATCGGAAGGCACTGGTCACTTGAAGCTTCCCTGAGACCCAGATAATCCAAATGGAGCACATTTTTAAAGCTTACCTCTTCTTTGGGCATGAATTTCACTTGCACATTGGACTTCTCACCAGGATCCAAGATACCGGAAGTGGGTTGGATCTCAAAGATTCGTGTCTTGGGCTTCAGTTCAGCATGTAGTTTCTGTCTTAAGTACTTTGGAATGTGCTTGTTTATCTGGTTAAGAAATATTAGACAATTTGATCACCTACTACGGAAAATGGATCTATTCTGTTCTCCAGCTTGCAGTCGCTGTACCTCTTCCAGTGTCAGGGGCTGAACAGATGCAGGAGCACCGAGGTGAGTGAAACGTTCCCCAGACAGCATGGACGGACAGGTCCTCCATGAGTGCTGGGCTAACGGACCAGAGTTTATCCAGGAGGCAATGGTTGCCTCTGAAAGTGTCTGACTAAGATAGTGAAGGCCTCGAATGACAAATCTAACTGAAATGGAGGAGGAGAAGAGAGGATGGAAGGGCCACAACTCATTTACCTTGTTAACAGGCTTATGGGTTTGGATAAACCATTCACAAGGGACCTGTTGGTTATTAGAAAGCTGGATCGTTTCTACGAGGCACTGCCCACACTGGATGGTGGCAAACTCCACTTTTCCACAAGATAGCGTCATAGTGGGAACCGTCACTTTGGCTTGGAGGCAGATATGAACCGTTGGTCCTCCGACCACCTAGAGTGGGCATCAAATTGCTGTTACCACATGGCAGAGGGTTGGAGAGAGTGAGCTCTGAGAGAGTAACCAGATCATCTTGGGGCGGTCAGCACTGCCGGGAGCTGGGGAAAGTCTGCGGGGCCCAGCCGAGCAGCTCACCTTAATGGGTAGAATGACTTCTTTGTTTCCAACTGGAAGACTGGCCCCTTGTGGGTCAAATCTCACTTCAAATGTTTCTGTTTCACAGTAAGGCAGATTCTTGATCCGGTCTAGCTCAGTGCTGAAGCCTGGACCAAGACACACACGATTTCTTTGTGAGGAAGAAATAGCAAACGAGGGCTGCTCTAGACAGGGCCCCAGGGGTGAGGACGGACATTCCGAGTAGCCATCCGTGACCCTGCAGATCTTTCAGGTGGTCCATAAAGCACCCGTGCTTCTCCAGAAGGACGGTCTGATGCGCACGTGGTTAGGGATGACCAAGTGCAGGAGGGAAGAGCTTCCCCAGCCCGGTCACCTGTGTCATGAAGGACGCGCTTCTCTGCGTGGAAGGACACTGGAAAGTGACTGGTGTTGGTGATCTTGATGATGTGGGTCCGGATGTCCCCAAGGATGATGTAGCCAAAGTCCAGGATGTAGTCAGGCAGCAGGACCCTGAAACGGTGAACGGGCTCTCTTACCAGTCACTTTCGAAGCCGGAAGGTTGCTTTCCCAAAGTGGCAGTAGCAGGGCTTTCTTCCAACTCTCGTGCACGAGTCTAGCCTCTGGGGTCGAGCCAACTAGTGGCTCCCCGAATGAAGAGAGGAATGACACTTCCCCAGAAGGCCACACCGCTGTTTCAGTGGTTGTCAGTGTGGGCCTTCCTGCACGGGAAACCTGGTCAGTCTGTTGGATGATGTCGGAGGTCTCTGAATTTCGGAGGCAGAGACCCCTTGGCTGGCTGATGCTGGAGGACAATGGGCAGAGCGAGTGGGCTTCACTCCTGGATGCTCAACTGTTATTTCAGGGAGCTGTCTGCTGGGAGACACTGAAACATGTGACATGGAAGGGTACTCACTTGGCCAGTCTGCAGCGACTCCGATGGCTGAAGTCATCCATGGGGTCAGGGATAATTGACTTCTGATGTTCTATGGCGTAGCTTTGGACTAGAAGTCGCTCTACTTCCATCTGGAGTTGAGCACTTAACTGGAGCAAGAGAGAAGAGCAAGTAAGCCGATTCTTCTAGAAGATGCAGTCTCAGTGGGAACAAGGTTACTCTGAAGGGGGCAAAAATTGGTTGGGTGCGTGTGTGTGAAAAAAACCTTAGATATGAAAATAGTTTGTGGCCCCCCCTAAGGGACCACGGTACATAAAGAGACTGCAGCGTATTTGTGGCCTTAGCCATTCCATGGGCCGGGGGTGAGTAACCAGACTGGCACATCTACACCAAAGTAGACTCAGACATAAAAATGAATCAACTGGTGCAGCCACGGTGGAAAACAGTATGGAGATTCCTCAATAAATTAAAACTTCAACTTCCACATGGACCAGGTACTCCCCTTCTGACTATTTCGTTGAAGGAAAGCATGAACTTGATAAGACATAGGCACCTGCGTGGTATTGGGTATACAGACAACAGAATATTATTAAGCCATGAAAAGGAGGAAACCTTGCTGTTTGTGACAACATGGATGGACCTGGAAGGCATTGTGTTAAGTGAAGTAAGACAAAGACAGGTGTGGTAAGAGCTCACTTCTCTGGAAAATCTAAAAACTAAAACAAACAAAAATGCAAAGTTCATGGATCTAGAGAACAGCTGAGTGGTTACCAGAGGCAAGGGGTAGGAGTGGGTAAAATAGGAGAGGGTTAAAAAAGTACAAATGTCCATGTATAAAATAAGTCAGGGGGACAGAATGCACAGACTGGTGTAGTGCATATTTGTGAGTGGCTAAGAGAGTGGATCTGAAAAGTTTTCATCAAGAAAAAAGATTTTTTTTAACTATGTATGGTGATGGATGTTAACTAGACAGACAGTGGTGGTTATGTCTCGATGTATATAAATATTGAATGTTATGCATTTGACACGAATATAATGTTAATGTCAATTATATCTACGTAAAATATAACTTGTAGAAGAAATCCTTATTTTCGGACAGCATATAAAAAGGAATGAACTACTGATATAGAAGGCTCTCCAGGCATTAGGCTGAAGAAAAACGCAACTTTGAGAGGTCATCTACTGTATGATTCCATTCACACGATACTCTGTAAATGATCACCAGCACGGAGAGGAACAGATCAGTGGCGGCGAGGGGCGAGAGGTGGGGAGCTTAGGGTTGAGTGTGACTCTAAAGGAGTTATTCCAGGCAAATAAAAATGAAAAATAAGATGCTGAATTGTTGCTGATAATGGAAAAGACTTCTCCCACTTCCCTTTTCTTAGAGCACATACCTCAGAAAACTTGTAAGTTCTTTCTCTGTCTTGTTAACATGTGTATTCATCTTTTTAAAACTAAACAAACCATGCGGGCAGTTTTACAACACAGAAGTCCTTTCTCAAGGGCCTGGAACCAGCTCTGGAGTACAGTCATCAAGGAAGGGAGAGCCCTTACCTCCCACTCTGTGGATGGGGTCGGGGGGCGGACGTGGAGGGCCCTGTCCTCCAAGATGAGAGGCGTGTGTAGGTCCAAGTACGGGGTAAGAGTTCAGTAAGTGGTAGCTGGTGTCCCTCATGATGATCATTCCTGGATGATCATAAATTGTCTCGTCTTCTACAAATCCAGTCATTGCTGGTGGCCTTTGGGGATCCCCATCTTCCCAGCAACGCCCCTCTGCCCTATGTTAGAGCATCTTTGTAAGCAGTTCAAGGGCTCATAGATATTTATAATTCTTCCTTAGGACAATATTCTCATGTGCATTCGCATTTTAAAAGGCAAGCCCGGGAGAAAGCAGCCTTCGTGGTCAGGAATAGACAGGAGAGGGATGCAAGGTGTGGTGAGGGAGCACAGGCGCATGTTGCCCGCATTTCCACTGAGGGATGGCCTCTGTCACCACCCGGGTGCTCCCTCCCTCCAGGGAGGCACTGAGCTGCTGACTGTTCCAGAACCTCTATGACCGACCCCTTAGCTGCTGGGTACCTGAGGGCTCTCTTCGGAACCTACCCTCTTTCTTGCTCACTCATTCCCCTTCCCAGGGAACCTCGTCATGTCCTGTGAGTACAAAGACCATCTGCTGACTTGCAAATCACTCTCCAAACTCTCTGTCCCCAGGCCCACAACTGTGGCTCAGGCTTCCTGTTGGACACCTCCACTAGACCATGCACAGACATTCCAGGTGGAATAACAGACCATCTAATTCATCTCCCTTCCCTACAAACTTGCTTCTCCTGAGTTCCCTGTCTCAGTGTCTCCCTACTTTGTCATCTAAGCAGGATGCCTGAAGTCACCTCTGCCACACCCCCACAACCAGCCAATCCCTAATCCCTAATCCGAGGGATTAGGCAGCCATAAAGCAGCGGGAGAGATCTTTTCAAGATGCAAAAATGACCCGGGGCCTGAGCTGAAATACACTAGTGACTTCCTGCTGCCCTCAGGATGACGTACAAGCCCTCAGGTTTACTAGAAGGCAGTTTTCCTCCTCCAGCTCACCTTGCTCCCTCACTCACCCCCACTTTGCTTTTACTATACCTCTTCCTCCTTTCCACTTGTCAGAGATACTATGTCTTTCTTGGCCCTGGGCCTTTGCACATGCTGTCTTTCTGTCGTACCTTTGTGCTGGTGAAACCAGTCCTACCTCAGAAGACTCATACTCAGGCGTTTCCTCAGTCATCTCTACATGCTCAAACATTTCATTGGACTCTTTTTCTAGGTTTATCTTGGCCTGGTTCAAGAAGGTTTCATACTTCTCATTTCCTGTGGGGGTTGGAGGAGGAGGGAGAAATAAATCAAGGAAGGTTACAACTACAGAAACAACAGGAATGACACCAGAAGCCCACACTTCAGCTCAGGGAAAGTAATAAAGAAGGAAAGTTAACTTTTGGATACTTTCCACAGCCTCAGAGGTGAGGTGATTTGCAGGTGAGTTGACTCTGTATCAGAGGCTTCACTGAATTTAATGAGATTTTGTTTCCGTGAAACAGCAGTCGGTTCTCAAAAACGGGAAGGCAGTGACATCACAGTGTGACCCACAGGTCCCACTCAATGGGTCTCCCCATTTCTATCTCTGAGAGCTGCCCCACCGGGGGACCCTCCATGCTGGCCAACATTTTGAGTCAGGCTGCAAGCTTAGTAAATCTCAGTGAACAGTAAGGATACATGTGGGTCAAGTTTCTTTAATGACAACAAAACAAGCCACAACACCCCCCCCGCCCCGCCCCAAATAGGAGGAGACAGGCAATCGGTGGAGACATTTCAGACACCCAAGTTCACCATCAAACCGGTGCCACTTCAAGTATCGGTGACATACTGTAGCAACAGAACGCAACGGGGAGTCCTGGAGCCACGGAGAGCCGGAGCACAGCAGACACAGCCAATGGCACTCGATGAAGGTCTAAAGCCCTGACCTGGCCGGTCCGTGTCTACCGCATTCATGAGGTTAGCGGGTGCCCGGTTCTCCGCCACGTGGCAAACACTTTCCTTTTCCTGACGATTACACGCGGAGTCTGCTGGAGCTCTTGATGCTGGAGAGCAGCGTGGTCTTAGCTTTACGAATGTCTGTGCTCATATTTTCAGGGAGCAATTAGGACTTAATGGATGATCATCAAGAGATGAGTCAGGGGCTCTGGGGAATGGGGCAGAAGGGAGGCCGAGGTCTGAGCTGTTGCAAGAACAGGGATTTCAAGGAGCTTAACTGGGAGCTGCTAAAGGGGTGTGAGAAGTTTCTCCTGAGTCTTCATCCGCCCCCAACTCAGGAAGGAAGAGCCGAGAGATGCCATGACTAAAAGAGCTGCTCAGTCGAGCTTTGGGATCTGCTGAGACAGAAACATTCTGCCCCAGAGGATGAACTGGGTTCAGATGCCACCAGAACAGCCTTCGCTAGGCAGACAGTCACTGGAAGTCTAAATCAGCTTCCCAACAGGCAGGCAACACCAAAACAAGGGGTCGGCATCTGTGGTTGATTTCCTAGGTGATATATATATATATTTATACACACATATATACATATACATACATATATACATACACACATATACGCATAAATACAATACACACATACATATATAAACACAATGCACACACACAGACACATAAATACACACACACATACACATATGTACTCCTGGTAGTAAGTCAGCTGGCACCTTCTCAATGGCATCTGTGACTCTACCCTTGGGGATGGAGGGGGACTCAAGGACGACTCAAGGACAGGGTGTAGCTCGAACATGGGCTGGAGAAAAGGCCTTTGAAAGTGCAGTTTCCTGACCCCTCCCTGTGTAGTTCAGTGATGCAAAGCTGACCAGGGCTCTTAATTCTGAACTACAAAGGACCGTTTCTTACGCAACCCAGGTCACCAGGTCAATTTCAACTCCTGACTTTTTCAGTTGAGACATAAACAGGTGGGAACCACAGAGCCAGGTACTGCAGTTATGCACTGACCTTCAAGTGAGGCCAGCGCATCTTTGGTCCCCAGGTGGGAAATACCACTGGGGGTCCTAGTACCTTGGATATTCCTCGGGAGATCGAGGCAGATGTGGGGAAAGATTCCCTCTCCATTCAGAGTGATATTTTCGGGGTCCAGGTGGGCAATCTGTATCTGGAAACTCCTTTGGAAGATCTCAGGCACTCCAGGTAAGTAGTACACCTTCAACACCTGCTCTTCGTGGGATCTGATGAAACCCTATGCCGCAGAGAGAGCAGAGAGAACTTCAGAAGTTACAGCGGACTGCTCTTTCCAGGAGGATGACCGCAGAAAACCCGTATGCTGGCAACTCGCCACTCACACTGCCCTGGGTGTGCTCGTCTGATGCTATTAGAAAATGCTAGGCAAACAGCAGAAACCCTGGCAGCACAGGTGAACTGGCATTCACAGACAAGGAGACGGACAGCTCGCCTTGCTAAGGATGCTCACTCAGCAGAAAGCAGGGAAATACTAAGATCAGAGTGACTTCTGTTTGACACCACCAGATGGCCAAATCTCTCCAGATTTTGGTGAGAATAGTCATCACAAGAAACTCACACACATCTGATGGGAATAACTGAAAAGTGCTTTAGTGCTTTAAAAGTTTTTCTCTATCTTTGTTATATGTTCTCACATTCAGGTATGCCGTGGGACTGCGTAAACATTAATTATCCTTGTAAGATGTTGGCCTCAAAATAGGAAATCTGGCAAATGTGGAAAAAGAAAAATGTACAGAGAAAAATCCCATTTCGTCTCATAAAAGCAAGTGGTCCAGTTGAAAGGAAACGTGCAGAGCGGGGAGGAATTAACAGAGCAGTGCAGCGAAACTGCTATTTTCAAGACCTGCTTCCAAGGTTGGTTCTTGCTGGCTGGCTGGTGTCTGGGCACTTAGATAGCCATGGCATCGAATGTCTAGCATAATCTCACACACCTCTGGGGTTTGAATGTGGGCCCCGCCTGGCACTGTCCTGTGAGGTCATGGGCAGGAAAGTACTCACTGAGAGAGGCAGGATTAGTGGGACTCCCGGCAACAGGTTGTCCGGCGAAGGCGGTTGGTCAGTTAGAACCTGGAACTCAAAACCAACTTTCCCAGTGTTCTTCAGTGTGATTTGGTTCTCTGTGACCTGGTCAAACAGCTTGAGAGGAGAGAGGAACAGAGTGACTGCTCTGTCTCTCACTCTGTGGACCCTGACAGAGGTGGGTAGACAGGCAGGCATCATTCTCGTTCTAACAACACATTTAGTCTGACTGTGAGGGGAGCCTCTAACCAGCCTGGTCTCAGCTCCTTCGACACAAATAATTCATATTAGAGGATCTTAAAGTGAATTTTTCTATATTAAGAAGAATTGCTCTTGGGGGCAGGGAATAAGATTTGAGCTCAGGAGGTTCTAAAATGAGTTACTGTACTTATACAGAGAGACATGGGAATAATAGGTCAGGCATGTTCTTTTCCATAAGATTTTGCTAAGATAATTCAGCATCTGGTTCAGCAGATCCAACAGACACAAATAAGGCCGTTGCAGGGATTCCTTGGATAAGCGAGAAC
This sequence comes from Solenodon paradoxus, assembly GCA_004363575.1. NCBI lineage: Eukaryota > Metazoa > Chordata > Mammalia > Eulipotyphla > Solenodontidae > Solenodon > Solenodon paradoxus. The sequence goes on along the minus strand of RJWH01005670.1, from coordinate 38,938 downwards.
AAGGACTAGCTGATTTGAAGACTGCACTCTGAGATGAGTCAGAACCTTGCCCAGAGGGCCCTGGAGACAAACGATGGAAGAGAATTCTTTTGATCAGTGCAATGTACAAAAGTCTTGATCGGTGTTGGGTGGATTTGATATTAAGCACAATCTTTTACCTTTGAACAGGGACACGATTCAGTGATTCTACATGTGACCTCTATATAATGGTGGTCTAATCTCCATTCACACCTGACAGGAGATATGATACAAAACACAAAACCTAACTGGGAGGAGATGTACAGACAGAATTAACTGACAGTTATTCTAAAGCAAAAATTAGAAAGCACAGTATATGATGGCACAGACTACTTGAGTGCCAGGGAATGTAAAGGAAGAGAAAGAGAACTGAGGAGTGGAGCTGGGCAGGGTCATAGCGTACATGTAATTTTTGTGTGTTTTTTTTTAAAAGAAAAGCACAGGCTGCAATAAAGGTGAGTAGGCAGGTAGGCAGGAAGAGATCGGAGGAAGAAACATTTTATCTGACTTTTAGTTTTTGATATTGGTTGTTTTTCCCTGGGACCTGGGACTCAAAGCCAGGGGCATGTAGCTTGCTCCTTAGGGGGCAACAGACCTAACCACTGCTCCACCAGGGCACACCTACAAGTAGATTTGACGTTGGCAGAGTCGAGGGTCAGGAGGATAATGCAGGAGGAAGTGTGGAGACAGGAAGGGCTGGTGGTACTGAGGTTAGTGGTAGGCCCACTTGGCCACAAATAATGAATGGGCTATCATGGGGAATTCTGAGAAAGTAAGTTAACCAACTAAGGGGAATCCATTAACAGAGGGGCTGAGGATACCCACACCCAGGTGGAGGAAGCTGGCTTCAATTCCCTGGGTGACAGAGAAAGGAACTCATGAGGGAAAGCCTTCTCTGACCCAGGCACCATACTGACCAGACACTTAAGTAACTACACCGCCTGGTGAGATCAGCATAGCTACCCTGTTCCCATTTTACAGACAAGAGTACCGAAGCTCAGCAAGGTTAGTGATGTGCCTGAGATCATACAGTCAGAATGAAGTTAAACTGGGGTAACATCCCAGTTCTTCTGACTACCCAACCATGTTTTTTTCTTAATCCCGCCATTTCCTGAATGCTGCAGGCTCACACTGGTCAGGGGCTGAGGGGATGAGAGTGCAACGTTGGGAAGATCTCCTTGACCACTCCGTGTAGACGGGTTAGCGGGAGAAACTATGGCTGTGCTGTAATTCCTTGTGTCCCGGCAGAATCGGCCTCAGCAGGAGTTTGTTAGCAGCGCAGATGCTCGGGCTCCAGTTGGGCCTCCTGCGTCTGATTCTGCACGTGGACAATGGCTCATGTGGACAGCAGTTTGAGAAGAGCTGCTGTAGCAACTTAGGCCTGGCCTGATGAGACCCTGCAGTGTGGAGCCCACAGTGGGAACGGGAGGGAAAGGCGACTCCGTGGCTCCTGCTGGATGAATCAGCCCATCTGGCTGCTGTGAGGACCCCGGAGAGAGCGCTGTGGAGAACGCCTTTGAGATCGCCTTGAAAGAAACGGCAAGGCTGGAATGGACTTCTGGGCTGAGAGGGAAGAGCAAACTGATGTCTACTGCGCCCAGTTTCCAGAGGCAACGAGAAAAGCAAGTGAAATGGTGGCCCGCAGCTGGCAGTGGAGGATGATCTGCTCGAGGGAAGCAGACTGGGGACCCAGGACAGGACTGGCAGTGAGACTGTGGAGGCGGAGGTGCCAGGAGACTGGAGCCTAAGGACAACGGCTGATGTTTACGGCAGAACCAGATCATCTCCGCCCAGAGACTGGCGATACCTGCAAGCCGGAGTTAATATCCTTGGTGTCAAAGGAATAGCTGACCAGCGACGCCTCTCCCCTCAGCGTGACCTCATAGGTGGGCCCTCCTTCCACTTCGCACAGGGCTTTAGCCTGTGCAACAATGTCTTGGTGTCCGTAGAAGGTGAAAGATATCTGGTGGCTACCGCGTGGCCACAGCGTGCCATAGAGAGGGAGTATGTCAAAGACCTGCAGAGAGAGGAGACGCTCAAGTGAATCCAGCGTGCGGAGCCAACTCCTGACTAACCGACTTCACTACGGTGAGAGTGGGGCCCAGCACCCCGCTCTCCAGTGGTGCTGGAGGTCAGAGTGCTCTAAGGTTTCCATTTCTAACCCGGGACAGGCCCTCAACTAGGTAAGTTAGTATCTGATGACCTGAGGCCCAGGAGCTGGACTTACTTCTTCTATCCCAATGGAGAGCATGTCTTCCTGTACGAAGGGCCGTGGGGATTCGCGAAACTCCACCTGGCTCTGGCCTGAGTCTGTTCTTCCTGTCTGCGCAGAGTTCATTTTTAACCCCTAGAAACCAGACGTGTGAGGAGAAGCCGGCGTGCCTTCATAACGGCACATCAGTGACAGAAAAATGAAGTGCACAGTAGAGCTTTTTAAATAATACATTTCTCCCTATGCAGATGATTGGACAGGTGCCCCCAAGTCTGTACAAGGATGTTTACTGCAGCATGATTCCTAACAGCCACACTCTGGAAGCAAACTCAATGCCTCTCAATGGGTCACTTTAAGTGACATGTGTGGATGAGGCAATGTATTTTTTAAGGAACAGGGAACAAGGCACACAACATATTATTGAGTGAAAAAGCAGCCACATATATGCAAATTTAGATACTCATATATCACACCTGAAAGCGTGAGCGTGTGTAAATTCTTAAAGAGATTTGCAAATGTAGAAATGTCTGGGAGGTTGTTAGTTAAAATTTTAGTAGCATTTTTATGCATGGTGGGATTTTTGAGGAGTTTTGCCTTCATTTTTCTGTTTTCATGAGGTTTCTATGACAACTGTCTTTGAAAATAGAAAGAATAGAAATATTTTAAAATATTTTAATATTAAAATACATATATGTGGACATGTACCCATTCTAAAAATTTTGGAGAATACAGAGTTTCAAAGAGATGAATCTAAATCAACCATTAGGTTATACTGTAGGTGTGTGTGCGTGCGTGTGTGCGTGTGTGTCTATGTAAGTATTCTGATTTTTCCGTTCACACACTGAGTGCTGTTTTGCGAGGTGACTACTTCTCACAAGAATATTTAAAATACTTTTTAAAAATAGATGAGACAGGTACATGATATACATTTAAAATAATAAAAAAGATATGTGGTAAAAAAGTGGCACAAAAATTCTATCCAAACTCCCCAGCCTTTCAGGGCCCCTTCTTCCTAGGAACCTGCTGCTCACTTTCTTATATGTTCCATTTATTTTCTTCATTCAACTAATCTTTACTGAGGTGTCTTAGGAACCAGGCATAGTTCAAGGTCTTAGAGGTGTAGTAGTGACCAAAACAGAACAAATTCCTGTCATCATGAAGCTTACAACCCAGAGAGAGTCCCCGTGTCTGTGAGTATGTCTATGCCACCATCTGAGAGAGAATATGACAGTGTGATGTTATGTATCATAACACAACACAACAAGAGCAGGCCAGACTGCCAAGATCCCAGTCTACTGCTTAGTGGCTCCAACCCCCACCGATAAAATGGTGACAGGTAATAATACCCAACCAAAGAAAAATGCCTAGAACAGCAAAAACCACAATAAATGCTCAGTAAGTTTGCTTTTAGGTTTATATCCTTACATCTTTATGTAAATGACTGCTCTGTGCCCAGTTGTGCTTGTAACGATTTTTACTTAATATTTCAGACTGCTCCAAGCCGGTGCATAGAGAATGTTGTTTTAAAAAAAGCGATGTCAGAGTAATGCTTTGTGCAGATGTGATTTATTCAAATGACCTCCTGTTGGTGGAATCAAGTTGCTTCCAATCATCCTTGCTTTTGCAAATGAAACTGCAGCATACAAGACAGTCCCATGTCATTATATCAACTAAGTCTGTGTCTGGAGAACAATATACCAGCAGACAAACTGTGCATTTAAAATGCCGATATTGCCAAATTGTACATCACAGAGGGTATGCCCAGCCACAGTGCTACCTGCAAAGTATGACCCGCCTGCACCCCTCTCTGCACTCCAGACACCCCAGGACTGTCTACATCACCAGGCACTTCCAGCAGTTCATGTTTCCAGCTTCCTTTGCTGTTTCTAAAGTGTTGAAACAAACATCTTTGCACTTAAGTATCTGCATCCCTGATGATTTCCTTTTCATTCTAAAAGGAGAATATAAGGGTAGACGTTCTCTTTGGTTTTAACATGGCATTACTGACGAACATATTTCTCCTTTTGTAGCCTCTCTTTAGGGGCTGTGAATTGTACAAGCTCCCCGAGGTTTCCTTAGAGATTCTGGCTTTTCTATTACAGTGCAAATCTACAAGCTGGGGTGTCCGGGGCTCACTGAAAAGTTGGCTCTGTGGGTGTTTGCTTGTAACCTGGATAAATTTCTTCAGCCTCATGCTATCCAAGCCACTTGCTACTCTTGCTCCTGACTCTTTTGCTTCATGGGAAGGATCCTTGACTTGTCTCAGACACCTACACACACACCCCCTCCCTGAAGAAAATCTTACATTTGACATCATCCTCATGGACTCTTGTGGTCTTTTGAATTCTCTTTCTTCACTCCCAACCTCTTCATCCAAGAGGATTATCCTGCGGAATTAACGAAATGCAGAGAAATTCTCACCCAGCGGCCATCAAAACACAGCCCTCAGGTGCCTTGTAGCCCTGGCCTCCTCACTCCCTCCATTGAACCCCAAAGAATAAGTGGGGTTCTCACTCAAGGAACACCTTTCTCAAGAGGTCAGCTGGTCAGTACTCTTATTCCCCACTGCCAGACATGCCAGCTAGGACAGCAAACTGGTCAGTTTTCCACAGTTTTCCCTTCCTTTCTGTCAAGCCGACTTGTCAAGCTCTGGGAAGCTCTAGCAATTTTTCAGATACACTGGATGTGTCCCCAGGGCTCAATGTTACATTTCATCATTTACTAGAGCATTTTATGTGATGATATAATATGGGGTCAATTGTCATATCCTTCTTTGATTGCTATCTTTGACCTGCCTCTGGCTACAGGCCTTGGGCAGACAGACAACTTGACAGGGAAGGGCTCAGTCCTCCCCGGGCTCAGCCTCCTGAGAGTAGAGACAAATCTCAAAACACTGCATCCTGAGCGCCTCGTCTGGCACCTACATATAGAAAGCACTCCTTAAACTGTTGACTGGTGAGCAGCTGAATGGATAAACGAGGGATGAATTTGAGAAAGTAAGCCAGTGTAGGGAAAATTGCTATAAAAAAACCCCTGTTCCGGCTTTGCCTTTGCACTTACTTAGAAAATTCACTTAAATCCGCCTCGGGGGACTCCATTGTGGGGACTGCTAGTGAGTTGACAGATGCTGAGGTTCCTGGGAGGGACTCCAACTGGGATGTGGTGGCACTGCAGGGCTTCTTTGGCCATGTCACAAACCTACAAAGGCACAGAAGGGGTTACATACCAGCCACTGCCAGTCAGCACCCAAAGGGACTCTTGGTTTCTAAGGCCAGGCTCTGAATCCTATTGACCTTCAAATCTCAGCTGAGGTTTCACTTTCTGCTATAATGCTTGCTGACTACTCAGCCTGGGAAGGGAGCAGGTCTCTCCTCAGACCACACAAAGTCTTTTGGTTTCCTCCATACACTTATTTTTCCGTCCCTATTTGACTGTGAGCTTGCTGAAGACTTGTATCCAATATGGTATCTAATCCAACATGGCATCTAAACTCGTTATGAATGAATGAAATTAGCAGCAATCCTGCTCCCAGGTAATTAGAAAGTGGGGTCGGGACCATGGTGAGGGAGACGAGGTGCTCCCTCTGAGGGTTCTGGAGTGGCTTGACATGTCCTTCCTCCAATCATGTTTGTCCTCAGCCAGTGAGCTTTGTGGCCACTCAAGTTCTCTGAGCAGAGGTCAGTGCACTAGGTGGTGCTGAAGTCCATATGTCTAGGCGTCATTGACTAGAAAGGCCAAAGTTGGGGGACATCATCTCCATTCTTCTTGTTCCCTTCAGGGGGCATGTGGTTTTTTTATTAATTCCTTTCCTCCCCCATCTCAAGCTTTTGATAGGAATTTCAACCCACTTTCATGCAAGTAGTCATTCTGGCCCCATGTGCGCTCTGCTTTGTCCAGAGCTCAGCAGAAATGGCACCTACGATATAAAGCCCTCATCGCTGTCCCATCTTCCCATTGGGAGAATTTTCCCTCCCTCCTTCTGAAGGATTCATGCAATCCACCTGTATTCCTTTTAGCATCCTGTCCGCTTTCTGCCATGTCTCCAATGCCACCACATAAACTCTGGGCATACTGCTAGCAGCTTCATGATTTCTGCCGTATTGAGTATCTCCTAATAAATCCATTTTATTAAGAAATAAGACACACGTACACTGCACTAACTTTAAACATACTTTGATGAGTTTTTACAAATCTATAGACCAGTGTAACCTCTACTATATCAATACAGAGAACATTCCCACGGTCCTCAAAATTTGTCTTGTGCCTCTGCCCAGTCAACCTTCCCTCCCAGTTCAAGCTAAACACTCATCTTCTTTATACCACTACAGATTAGATTTGCCTACAAAGTCCAACAAATGGAACCATCAATATGTGCTCTTTGTTGTCTGATTCTTTCACCCAGAAGAATGGTTTTGAGATTCATCGATGTTATTGCAAGGGGAGTAGTCTGCCTTTTTTCAACTACTGCTCAGTATTTCCTAATATGGATGACTAGTGTATTTATCCATCTTCCATTGATGGACACCTAAGCTGCTTTCAGCTTTAAGATGTTGTGATTAAAGTTGCTATGAACAACGTGTACAAGTCTTTGTGTGGATGTATGTTTTCATTCCTCTTGGGCAATTTCCTAGGAAGAAAATTTCTGGGTTGTATGGTACATGTACGCTTAACATTACAAGAAAATGCCAAACAGCTTTCCAAAGTGGCTTCACACCAATTTAGACAACTACCCACCATGTGTGAGCATCCTTGTGGGTCCATGTCCTCCCCGACACTTGGTATTCAGTCTTATTAAGTTCAACCACTAACATGAGTAGGTAGTGACAGCATATTGTGGTGTTCATTAATAGGCTTATTTTAAAGGAATATTTTATATTATTTCATAAAAAAGCCACCAGTTTTATCTACCATATTTAGAAAAATCAATTCAATGGGGAAAAAATGTTATTAGTTTCTTGGCTGGTGAAATCTCTGAGTTGAGCCCTGACTGCTTTTTTTGAGGTAGCAGGTCACTTTCCTTTCGGGAAAACACTGGGGTGGCACTAGCTCTGACCAGAACTGTCAGTTCTTAGAAGGCAGGATCCAAGGTATTCCCTTCTCTACAGCCCCTATCACCCAGGGTCTTTTACATGGAACGTGAGCTCAACATTTATGTGAATGGATGGATGGATGGTTGAATGAGAACAGGTAAGCAGTATTCAGGGCAATTAGGCCACTCTGCACCTTTATTGCCATCCACCTCCATGTGGATGGCCTTGGAGAAGACTGGAAAAGCTCTTTTAATCTTCTTCCACAAGTTTCCATTTGGTTTATTTCAATCCAGATATCTCTGGCTGACATCACCCTAGGATGAAACCCACCATTCCGGGCAGAGGACCATCGTAGGCCGAGCGCTGAGAAGCTCATCCTTGGGTAAAGTCTGACTCAGCAGATCTCAGGGAGGGCCCAGGAGCTAGATGTTTAAAAGTCTTCCCAGGTGATTCTAATGTACAGTCAGATTTAGGACAAGCCGTGGGTAGGAATGGCAACACACAGCTGAGGACTGGAGCTCATAATTACTATGAGGCCATCATTCAACCTTACCAGCTAGGGACAGAGCAAGTCATCAGAGAGCAATTCGGAGCTCTTATTAAATCACCCCAGGTCGGCAAGAGGCCTGGGGAGTCTGCTGGATTGCTGTCCCACAGAATAACACGCTCTCAGTCAACACTTGCACCCCGCTGCGATGTTGTGCTGAACGGGAGGGAAAGCATCTGGGAATATCTGTAGTGTCTGCAGACCTGAGAAAAAACAGTAACTCACTTAACGAGGATACCTGCACAACTGAGAAGGGAGAGGTCTTTGGGGAAACAAACCATGGAGACCAACAAAGCAGACAGAGCCACAGGAGACAGCGAAAACTTTAGCAAACAGGCCTTGATTTATCATCAAAATAAAAAACCTGCTCCAAAAAAATGGAAAGAGAATGTTGCTAGTTTTTTTTGGATCTGATTTCATTTTATTCTCAGGAACAGATGATTACTTTCCTGTTATGTTGACCCAAACAGGAGAGATGCAGTTATTTTTAAAGGAAAGTGCATACCAAGCAAGGAAAATCAATATCGCTTCCATTCCAAAGTGACACGTCAGAGTCTCTGGCGGAACCAGGAAAGCAGCTCTCCCTTTAGCTGTGCCAGGGCCACACGAGCGTCAGACAGGGTGCCCATCAGCACTGGCACAGCCTCAGCTATTTGCCTGCTCCTGTTTTATTTTCAACTCTTAGGTACAAAAGGGTCAATCTAATCTTCTGAGCTGCAAATTCAATAAAAGTCCCCTGCTCTTATTTCCTGTTCTCCCTTCACTGGAAGCTGTGTGGCATGAAAATCAAAACCCAAAGAACATGCTTGGGTCTCATGAGTATTTTGTGGGGTAGTTCAGACCCCACGTGGAGGTGGAAGCGGGGTGTGCGGACCCACTGGAGTCTGTGCGGTGCAGCCGAAGCCCCTACAAGAAGGGGCCGCCTCGGCACGGCTATGATGACTTCTCCTTCACTGTTCCCTGGACCTGGATTCTGGTTAAAAGCAGGCAGATTCCTGAGCCTCAACCACCATGTCCCAGCCACGTTTCCGTATCTATTGCCAGGCTTTGTGGTCTGACGCTTGGTGATAAAACAAGAGCATGGCTCTGGATGTCTGAGTCCCTTCAAGTTCCATGTGCTGCAATCCTAACTTGTAAGGAGGTGGCATCAGGAGGTAGGGACTTTGGGAGGTGACTGGGATTTAAGAGCACCCCCAGAATGCTAGCTCGTCCCTTTCACCATGTGAGCACACAGCAAAAAGATGCTGCCTGAGACCCAGAAAGTGGGTCCTACCGAACACTGATTATCCGTCATGATCTTGGACTTTTTAGCCTCCAGAACCAAGAGAAATAAATGTTCGCTGCTTGTAAGTCACCAGGTCTCTGGGTCTCTGGTATCTCCTCCGAGTAGCCCAACCGGACTCAGACAGGCCCTACTAACGTGGCTGTCGCCACCACGTCTTCACCACGTACTCCAGCAGGTGTCTCTGCCTGAGTGAGTCTTCCCAACCACTCAGTGGGGTAGGTCTTATGCTGGTCACCAGTCTTCAGATGACAAAACTGAGGCTCAGAGGACAGGTAGGTGGCTGAGCTAAGTTAGCTGAAGGCCACACTCTTACCTGCCTTGCCGGACAGTCTCCCCATCCACGGGGAGAACTTTCTTGGTTACTCTAAGCCACGCCCACAGCAGTGGCCAACGCAGTAGAGCTTTTCATGTTAGAAGTAACTGGAATCCACAACATAAGGAACATACAGTGTATTGTCCAGGACTTTTCTTTGGAAGAAGAGGAACCAATCCTGTCTCTACGCAAGAAGAGCAAGACAGGGTTTAGTGCACCCTTGAAGTCACTTCCCACAGAGCTTCACGGTGAGGTGAGGAGTGGAGAAATGTGCCCAGACTCTACCTCCAGAGGGATTTCTGTGCAAAATGGTCACTTCTCTAAAAGCTCCAGAAGGTGTCCCCACTGCTACATGGTCTTAGAAAGGCTGCCGGACAGGTAGTGTGAAGTCTCCCTCACCGCCAGCTGCAAAGCTCTTTAGAAATACTTTCAAAACAAGAGCGTTTTTAAAGTTTTTCTTTTCACGTCTGGTTTTCAGCAGAGGTAGCTCGCATGATGGGGATGTTAATTAATATGAACATGCAGATACATAAGATTTTTTTTTAAAAGAAGCACATGACTAAATGATTCAAGCAGACATAACCCTGACTTGGATCAGATATGCAAGGAGACTGATCGCCAATCTCTTTAGAAGTCGGCTTTGCTCACACACAGTATCTGAAAGGGTGATGCCCTCTGCTGATCTTGATGACAATGGGAAGCTGCCTTAAAAAGAAGGGATCTTACTAAAACAATCAGTTCTTCTGCAACAACATAAAAGCAGGAGTAACAGTTGTGTAACACAGTAAAATGAAAACCAGTCCAATTTGTTGCTCCAAGGGGCAACAGACAGTGTCTCTGGAAAGTGGCCTAAATGGAGCTGAGAAGAGCAAAGACTGTGTTACCATAACAGGGTGCATGCTTTTGAGTTAACTATGAAGAGAGCAAAAGGCCACCCCCTTGAAGACCCCTCCCTGGCCTGGCCTGGAGTTACCTGCAGATTGACTGCAGGGGCGGGAACTTGTTTCTGGAAACTGAGACTTGACAGATGGCTTACAATACTCTCCACATTAGTTCTGGAGGTTAATCTGATGTCCTGGTCAGATAAATTAACTGGCCCATCAGAGCAGGAGAGGAGATTCTAGATGGACGGGCTACCTAGGTGATGGAGGCTGCCGGGGGCCTGGGGGCAGTGATGTCAGCATGTCTGCTGGAGGTTGACCTCCCTCTGCCCCCCTTGTAGGGGACTTACATATACAAGGAAGTCTGTTTATAATGGGGTGATGTGATATGGAGGTTCACAGAATGATTATTCTTAAGCCATGTACAGGTGATGTGTCCACTTTTGCACAGATGATGTCATTTTATAATAAAAAGAGAATGGATGTCAGGGGCCCTGTGGAGTAAGAAGGAAGTAACGACATCATTGCTAATCTTCCAGAGAGGCAGTTCCAGTGGAGGGAGCGGGTGGCCTGTGGGCATAGCAGCCAAGACACAGAAGCAACCTAAATCCAATGGCAGAGACTAGATAAAGACTCCGGTAGACAGACTCAATGGAATTCTCTGCAGCTATTAAGAAAGATGAAACTGTGTCCTTTGCAACAACCAGAAACAAAAATGAATCGACATCCCTCAACAAAGTCACAGGACACAAGACTGGATGCTGCGGGGGTGGGGGGAGGGGGAAGGTTGGAAGCCAGCTTAAATTGGGTGGGGAGTGAATGAGCAAGTCAATGTACTGTTTTTATGTTGTCTCATGTGGAATCGGTCTGTAAGACGACCAGAGGATGACAAGGACTTTCTAAGATACGGAGCCTGGAGAGGTGAAGAGTGAAAGTGAGAGATTATTGGTAGAGATGGAAGCAGGGACAGAAAATTTGGCCTTGAAGTAGCAATAGAGGTCAGAGGGAAGGAGAGGATTCTTTCAAAGGGGTGGCCCGAAGGAAGTCATGTCAAGTGTGGGCCCGGGAGGCCAGCAGAGAGTGGAGAAATGAGGGAAGAAGGAGGCTGCCGAAGTGAGGCAGCTAGGATTGCTGAGAGGGAGACCTCAACTGGGAAACACCTTTGAGGAAAGACTGGAGGATGACTGAGAGTTGGCAACGGGGAGAGACGCAGGACAGGGGGCGCGGAGGGGACCACATGACAGGCTAGCACCTGGGCACAGCCTTCGGAGCGCTCCTGATCAACTTTACCAGCGGATGACACTGCTTTGCAACATGATTGCATCTATTTCCACTTCCTCCACCACATGTATCTATTCCTCCACCTCTCACCACACATGATGTGGTCATATTTAATTTTACCCCGTTCCATGGGTATGCAGTGGTGTCATGTTGCTGTTCTAATGTCCATTTTCAAGATTACTAATGAAGTGGAACCTCTTTTTATACCTTTATTGGTCATTCATATTTCCTCGCCTGTGAAACAACTGCTCATTTCCACCTGTTTTCTAATTGAATTATATTACTTCCTTCAAAGGCATACTTTATATATTATGTACCCTCATAATCTGAAGGCGATATGTATGCTTAAAACCTTCCTTCAGCTTGTGCCTGGTCTTTTAATTCTTTTTATGGTGTCTTTTGTTGATGAATAAATGTTCTCATAGTTAATACAGAAATGATGAATAGTTGTATTATGGTTTGATGCTTTTTGTATCTTAAGAAATTCTTCCTCATTCAGAGATTATCAAAGCATTATCCTACTTTTTTACAAATTAAAAAAACTGGCTTCCACATTTATATCTTTATCCATATGGAATTAATTTCTTGCATGCTATTTGTTTAGGGACCCATTTTTGCTTTCTTCCTAGAGAAAATTGCTCCTGAGTAACTTACTGAATAAGCCCTCTCTTTTGTCCAACAGCTTCAACTCCATTCTGTTTCTGTATCCCGTGGGTCTATTTCTGAACTCTATTCTGTTCCCTTAGTTTATTTCCCGATTTCTGCACCAGCATCACTCTTCTAATAGTATTATATTTTTGTAGGAAGGTGAAATTGGGTAGAGAAAGACCTCCCTGTTTGGAGGGTCTTGGCTGGTCCCTTTTCTTTGTTCGTCCATATAAATCTTAGGCTCAACTTTTGGGAATTTTGATAGGAATTGTTTTAAATCTATAGATCATCGGGGGGAGATACATGACAATATCTTTACAAAACTGAGTCTTTAAAAATCAAAGAACATAGGATGCCTCATCATTTATTTAGGTTTTCTTTAACGACTTAATAATATTATTTTCTACATACTTTGGATTGGGGGGTTAGATTTTGTAGGTTTCTATATCTATATTTTTATTACATCCTATTTTCTATTTGTTGCTGCTACACAGAATGCAATTGACTTTTATCACACATCCATTCACCATCCTCACTAAATTCTTTGGCAAATTCTAATCATTTGTCTATAGATTATGGTGAGTTTTGTATGCAGAGAATTATGACATGGCAGTTTCATTTCTTCCTTTGCAAATCTAATTCCTTTAATTTATTTTCATATCTTCCTGCACTGGGGAAGGTCTTAAGTAAATTGTTGAATAGAAATGAAATTTTTGTCTTGTTTCTGACTGTAAAGAAAGCAATTTTTTAACACTTTACAAATTTCTCATATTATCCTTGATCAGGTTAAAGCATTTTTCTATGAACAGTTGTTTAGTTTTACTGAATATTTCTTCCTTAATCTATTGAGAGGACCACATGGTTCTTCTTCTTTAATGTGGTAGTGTGGTAATATGGTAAAGCAAATTATTAGGTTTTCCACTGTGGAATCAATTTTGCATTCCTGAAATGAACCCAACTAGGTCACAATGTCCTGTCCTTTTATCCTATGTTGGATTCAGTTTGCTAATATTCTAGCGAATATTTTGCATTGATATTTCTGATTTAGTGAGTGGGAATGACCTAAAATATTTATGTCTCTGACCTGCCTTAATGGGTTTTGGTTTAAGATTAAATTAGTTTCCTAAAATGAATTGGGTGATATTTTCTATTTTTCTCTAAAAAGAGCCTGTGTTTAAGTTTGGAATTATTTGTTCCTTGAATGCTTGGAGAGAGCTTGCCTGTAACTATCTTGCATATAACTTAGTGTTTTAGTATAGGAAGAGATGAAACTGTCAGTTTTCCCCTGGTTATGAGACTATTTGGATTCTTTTCTTGGAGTCAGTTTTGATAAACTTACCAAAACTTAGCCTGACTTACAGGTTTCTGTTATCATGACCCTTTTACTCTTCAAATGTTTCCTCATATATTTACTGATTTAAAAACATGTCAGTAAACGCTATTTTGGGCTCAACTGGTACCCCTTGAAATATGTTTGAAGTCCTAACCTCTCAGTAGAAAATGACCACACTGTATTTGAAAATAGTGCTTTTCCAGAGATAATAACGTTAAAATGAGGCGATTAGGGTGCCATATGCCATCCTCTAAGAAGAGGAAACGTGGCCACAGACTGCACAGCAGAAAGACACAGGGAGAAGATGGCCATTACTGCCAAGGAGATTGGCCTGGGACTGAGCCTTCCCTCGTGGCTCCCAGAAGGAACGAGCTCTTTGATACTTTCAACTTCTAGAACTGTAAAAAAATCAAGTTTCTGGGTGTACCCTGGTGGCCTATCAAGTCTAGTACACCTGGGAGCAGTCCCACATACATCCCAAGGTGCTGGGTTCAAGACCCCAGGGCTGGGGAGACCAACCAATGTGAACAACTAAATGAAAAATAGAGTGCTTTCTCCTTCCTTGTTCAGTCTGCCTGCTTGCCTTCATTCTTTCCTGCACCTTTCCTTTAAAAACAACCAACCAAACCAAAAAACAAAAACACCTCATGTTTCTGTTGTTGAAGCCTCACAGTTTGAGGTACTTTTTAAAGGGAACTTAACGAACTAATAAAAACATTCTTGTTCCTTGAAATTTTGTAGGAATTCCTGTTAGCTCATCTACACCTTAAAAATTAAAAGGTAAGTGGTACTTAAAGTAGAATTATTTCCCCCGCCCCCTGCCTCTTCTCTCTCTCTTTTTAAAAAATATTCCTTCTTGATTTATGTGACAACTTTCTTTTATTCTCTGACAATGTCTTATTCTTAGCCTTCCTTGCCAAGTCCTCTAATTTTGTCTAACCTTTAAATAAAGAATCTTCAGTCCTTTTAGAACCACAGAATGTTAACATGAGAAAACACGCTGCCCTGAATCCTGAGCACCTTGCCAGTAAAGTGAAAAGGGCAGTGACCGAGGGAGACACCAACACACCCAACCAACTTCTTACATGCTGTTTTGGGGCAATAACTCAGATTTTCTTACTCAGCAAGTCTTATTTATTCCTCCTCTAAAATACCTCCCACTTGGCAGTAGACCATGACAACTTTCATAGGTCCCCAAGGTCCTGGATGGTCCAGAACCAGTACATTTAGATCATTTTGAGGATATAACTTGATTTCTCTTTCCCACTCCTGAAGCACCATCACCACCACCATCATTACCACCATCATCATCGTCACCATTATTATCACCACCACCACCATCACCATCGTCACCATCATTATCACCATCACCACCATCATCACCATTGTCACCATCATTATCACCACCACCACCACCACCATCATCACCATTGTCACCATCATTATCACCACCACCATCATAATCATCGTCACACCATTATAATCACCACAATCATCATCATCACCACCATTGTTTTCACCACCACCACCGTCACCGTCGTCACCATCATTATCACCACCACCATCATCGTCATGACTATTGTCACCAACATTATCATCACCATCATCACCATCTTCTTCATCATTATGCTCACCACCACCCACAATGTTACTGCCACACCACCATCACCATCACTCCTAGTTTATCAATTCGCACAGAGCGTCTCATTTATCTTTGCAGCACCTAGCACGTTTGGATAGAGTGGTCACAAAGGGCTGATTTAAATGAAAGGTGGATATACAGGAATAGGATACACCGAAAAATGTGCTTGGATATAACACATCAGTAGAAGACAGCAAATAGGTTAGGGGGCTTCGCAGTCAGTGTAGATCTGAAATCCCAAATCCATTATGTGGGCTCTGGCACCTGGGGCCTCAGTCTCAAGGGCAGACATTGACACTCATTCAAAGGGTTGCTGTAGGACATGAGCTCAGACACCTAACAAGGTCAGAACCATGCGTGGCGCATGATAAGCACACCATTAAAGGTATCACTATTGGCTGAAATGACAGAATCCTCCTCTCCAGCGCCTGCTATTATCTCTTTACTGAAGAGCTGGCTGTAAACAGCCATCTATGAGAAGTGTTTCCTACTTGAGACATATTTTGCTCTGGAAAGCAGTTCAGAGAGGATTTTCCCAGAGTAAAGTGAACTTGTTCCCACTGTATTGGTGGTCTTACCCTAAGGCTTCAAAGCTAGGAGGGTTGTGTTTTATCTGGGAGATCAAAGCTGCAGAGCCAGCTGCGATGCGCCCTGGAAGCTGGTGCCCCAGGCTGCACGGGCTGCACGAGGAGCGAGGAACGCGAGGAGCGAGGAACAAGAGGAAAGGTCGCATCACAAGTTGCTTTTCCGCAGTGACTGAGAGGTTCGGGGGCACTGGGAGGTGGTCTTGCCCTCCAAAACCCTTCTGAGTAATGGGCACATGACCTCACAATTAAGTGTCCATTTCTTTGGCTTGGGACTATCAAGGGAAACACAGTGGGCCTTATCGGGCCACTTTGCTCTTGGCTGCCTGGCATCCAGTCCCTCTCTGCTCACTGCCTTCCCTTTGCCTCTGGGAGCTCACCCATCTCTAAACTTCAGCCTGGCTCAGGGGGAGCAATGGCTTTCCCAAGCCCTGGTTTAGGAGGGACAAGGAATCAACCTGAGTTGTTGAGCTGAAGCAAAACATATGCCAGGGCTTACCTGAGAGGAAGAGCCTCTACCCTGTTGAACCTGGACTTGAACCTGACAAATGAGGAGCCAAAAGTGCTGAGTCATTATGCAGACATGTGTACAGAACCTGCCTGCAAAGGGGGCCCCACAGCAGAGGGCCACGCCGATAGGTGGTGGCGGAGCTGCAGGTGCAGGTGGCACCGTCCGAGCTCTTTATCAAGGCCTGAAGCCTCTGCCCTGACACTTTTTCGGTCACATGGACCAAAAAATTCTCCTTTGGAAGTGAGTTTGAGTCAGATTTGCTAGCACCTACATTGCGCGGTCATTGATAGTGGATGCATTTCTAAGAGCCAACTAGAACTGGCAGAGCGTGAAGAGACCACGAGAACTCGATGCTGGTGGAGTTGAGGGGTCTGGAAGTTTGAAGAACTGGCAGCCTCACGATGTCTACATTTGAATCACTGGAACCTGTAAATGGTAACTTACATGGAAAAACATGGAGGCTTTACTGATGTGATTAAGTTAAAGACTGCAAGAGGGAAATTGCCCTGGATTTTCTGAATGAGTTCAGTAATACACACACACACACACGTATGATCACCGGTGTCCTGATGAGAGGGCTGCAGAGGGGCAAGCGACTCCAGATGTGAGAAAGGGATGTAAATCTCAGCGGATAGAGACAGGAAGATGCTGTGGCTTTAGAATGGAAGGGGCCACGAGCCAAGGAATACAGCTCTACACGTTGGAAGAGGCAAGGAGAGAGATTTTCCCACATTTCCTCGAGAGCCTCTGGGAGGACCAGAGGGAGTGTTGCCCTGCGGACACCTTGATTTTGGCTATTCGGACTTCTGGGCTCCAGGACTGGAAAAGAGCAAATTCCCGTGGTTTTAAACCTTCCGGCTTATGCGATGTTACAGAGCAGCTGTCCCCCAGGCACTGGTGTTGCTCTTTGGGCTGTGACACAAATGGGGGTGGGGGGGTGCAGAAGAGCCTGAGTGCCATTTGTCAGAGGCCAGCTGTGGTCACTGCTCCTGCTCCCACCTTAGAACCTTTTCTCCCAGCAGAGCTGTTTTTCCTCTGGCCTCAGGGCCCCCTGCCGCTCTTCTCTCATCCAAACTTCCCTGGGAGGTGGGAAGAAAACACAGGCGTACAGAAGCCTGCAGGGTTCTGAGAGCTGGCTGTCCTGCAGGGCAGCCAGAGGTATTTATGTACAGAAGGGATGAAAGCAGAGGGGTCCAAAGTGGGACTCGACTGGACCACCTGCCGCCATGGCCTGCAAAAGGTATGAAGGAGAGCAAGGAGCCCTCAGAACCCCAAAACAGCCGCCCATTTCAGATTTTCCATCCTAGCGCAGGGACGCAGGCACTGTGCAGACACCTCTCTCTCCATCCTCACAGCAACTCCCATTTTTCATGCCAGGGTGCTAGCACAGAGCACAGGGCTCTGAGGGCAGAGCCTGGATGCGAACCAGCCACGTCCGACTCCACAACCCGGGACCTCGACGACCCCTAATGCATCAAGTCTTGGAGAAGTTTCACTTTCAACAGCAACTGAGTGTGATGGAGAGGTAGATGGAAACATCTAGAAAATGAGGTGTCTTCCCCACACCTTTCAGACGACTCAGCCTCCTCTTCCAACCCCAGGACTGGACCAGATTCTCATCAAGGAAAAATCAATGTGTGGGCAACGCAGGCGCCTCTGCTGCAGGGCTGGGCTCCCTCAGGCCCTCACGGTCAATTTATTTCTAATCGGATCTGGAAATGAAAAGCCGAAGTTGTCCCTGGAGACCGCTCAGCACACGTGTTGGAAGTGGTTGGAGTGTGACCACATGCTCCTCTGTCACACATGCTCCAGTCAGCCCTGCGCTCTGAGCCAGGGAGGACTTAGGCCCAAGAGAGGGACTCAGTGAAGGGTGCACCCCTCTGTGCCCTTATGCTTCACCCCAGCCTCCTCCTCACGGGGTGTGTGAGCAGGTCCAGCCTGGAACCCTGTCATGGACAGGAGTGCGGTGGCTGGCTTCTCCCCTGACAGTACGTGTGTCCGTTTGACTTCTTTGTTCTTGTTTCTATGTGATATGCCAATTTGGTGACAAAAGATACGCTCCGACAAGAGGGTCGCTTTCAATGTCTGAGTCAGAACTGCCTACGGAATCACACGCAGGCACACACACACGTGCACACACAGGCACCCATCCCCACAACAGAAGTGGGGGTGCTGGGACAGATGTGACGGTTGAGAGTCTGGCCTCTTTGTATTCTGTCTAATTAAAAAAAAAAAGAAAAACTTCTTTTACATTTTTGTTTTACTCCTCGCTAAAAGGCTTGGGAGAATTCTAAGCGGAAAAGCTTAGTGTTCATGTAGCTGGTAAAAGTGACCTTTAGTCAATGAACGGTTTATGTTTTTCTGACCATCTGCACAGAGCCACTCTGAAGGGCAAGTGACATTTTTTTTTTTTTTTTTGCTATTCAAGGTGACATTTATGACACAAAACTTTCTCTTTTGCAGGTGCCAGGAGTGACAGAAAAGAGAAAAGTCAGTTAGGAAAGGCTTCTCCTCTACTGTAGATATCCAGGCAGGAACAGCTGATTAGTTAAAACATGTTCTTTGAGCACCTGCTCTGTCCTCAGGACTGTGCTGGGCTTTGGGGAGCCAGAGGGGACAGGACAGAGGTGCTCACTGGCCTCATGGAGACTAGGAGCCAGCTGGGAAGTTGGCCACTGAGTCCCGATTCCAAGTATGAGGACAGTCACCAAGGAGATGGGTTACCAGTGCCTATGACCAGGGCTCTGGGGCAGGGAGGGTCTCAGGCTGAGATGTGACCAGGGGAAGGGTCTAGCGAGGTGGGGATGGGGGGGTCTCTGGCAGAGAGTGGCTACGCAGGGACAGCCCGACAGTCAGCGTGCCAGGTAAGAAGAATGGAGAGCAGGGCTGCATGGGAGGGCGAAGTGAGAAGACACTGGAGAGGGTGCTGGGAGCCACGCGTGCTGAGCCTGGTGGGACACAGTTAGCATTTCAGACTCTGTACTAAGGAGCTGTGTGGTCAGCCAAGGCTGAAAATCAGCACAGTGACGTGCTGGTCACTAGGCAACCGAGTGGAGAATGGACTGTGGTACCTGAGTGGAAGCCTAGAGCCCAGTCAGGGGCTGTCACAACGGTAGAGGAAAGAGGAGAAGGTGACTTGAACTAGGATATCGACTGTGGAAAAGGGAATGAGAGGTTTCTAGAAGGCAGAAGAGGTGGAAGCTGGTGAGACTGTGTGGGGTGGGTGAGGTTAGAGGAAGGAATCTGGGTGCCTCCTGCTCAGTGATATCATTTACCGGGAAGGCGGGGGTCCTTGGAGGAAAGGGAGGAGGCAGCAGGGGAATGGTCTAGGTTTAGCACGGGCATGACGGACGTGAGTTGCCTGGGGGACAGTCAAGAAGACATGCCAATAGTGTGTGCTAGAACTTGGCAGGGGGCCTAGGTGAACATGGCCTTTGGAACCTGAGCAACTCAAGTGTGAAGAGTGCCAGAGGGAAGAGAGAGGGCCTGGGAGGGTCTGCGCTGGGGAGGTTGCTGGCCCTGGGCCAAGAGGGAGTAGTCAGTCAAGGGGATGAGAGGAAAGCAGGAGCGTCTGTTATTCTAGCCAAGAAAGGACATTTCAGGGAGGAGAGGCTGGGCCACTGCTGAACGCTACTAAGACTTCTCTTGCTAAAAAGTCCTAGCTGTCAATGTCGTCTGCCATGTTCTTGGTTACAAATGTCACTACTGTCTCCAAGAAAGGGTCTAACCTCCCGATCACGCAGGACGGACAGTCTCTTTCAGACACACTGGCGTGTCTCCACCTCGAAGTCTGTGCTATGTCTGCACCACTGAACCTCTGTCCACTGTGGCAGGTGTGAATTGTCTGCCTACTGCATTCATTCTCCCATCTCCCGGTTTCTGTCTGGAGCTGGGCCCCACTCCCACCCCTCTCCCCATGTGGTTGAGGGGTCTCCATTGCAGTCCCGGGTCTGGGGCGTGTGGCCAGGCCAACTGTGATTGGGGCCTGGGTTACCCTGACGGTGTCCGGTCAGAGTTCTGGGACCAGGCTAATGTCCTTTTTCAGTGGGTCAGAATCTGGTGGCCACCATTTGGGGATTCTGGAAGCAAAACTCATCTGAGGATGCAGCTAACAAATGACGGAAAGCTGGAAGAGTCCTGAGTCTGGTGACAAACTTGAGTCCTTCCTTGAAGCCAGAGCAGAAGCCAGAATGAATCTGGAAGTTTGAGTTTCAGGAACCAATGACCATCCTTTCTTTTTCCTTCTTGCTTAGGGTCAGATTTCTTGTCACCTCCAGCAGAATCCAACCCAGGAACCCTAACATATATAAACCAGCTATTTTTGTCACTTAGAATGTTCCCTGGTTCTCCATCGGGAACGTTTAACTGTGTTACTCCAGCCTCCCCAACTCCTGTGAGCCGTCACCCCACGCTGTCCTTTCTCGGAGCCGGACTTCATCTGTTTTAGGTTTACACATGTGCTTTCAATAGCCTCAAGTCAGAGACCACATCTCATTCACCTTTATATCCCTGACGCCTCACACTTTATCTGGTACTTAAGAGTCGCTAAACAAATGTTTTCTGAGAGACTCTCTGAATGAATAAATGAATGAATGAATGAATGAATGATAAATAGCAACTCAACATCAACATATAGAAAGACATGAAGGAAAAACGGTTAAATGAATGTTTAAACCAGTGAAGAGTTAAGTGTGTCATCTCCAGTGTTGGTCAAGAACATTTTCAAAATGGCACTGGTTATTAATTAGTTACAGAAATGGCCTCCTGAAAATAAAATGTACATAAAGCATGTCCCTTGCTCTCAGATGGAATAAACTCATTTATCTGTGTTACATCAGATTAACTTCACAAAAATCTGATATTCGAAGCTCATTAGGCCAGGTTGACTGATTTTCCCATAATTATTTAAATGCTCACCACCTTCAGAATTTCATCCCAAGCCAAAACAGCCCTTGGCACCTAATGAACAGGCTCTGACATTCGGGGCTCCTCTGGGTTGTCACCAGATGTCTATGGAAGACGTCCGGAGCAAGGCGTCATTACCATGGAAACGAGCGTGGCTCGGGGCACAAGAGGGACGTCACGTACAAGACAACGATTGTGTGCAGAAAGTACTGACAAGCCAAGGAAGCAATATGGGACCTTCCTCTGTCTGGAATGTTCATTCCTCACTCAGGTGCTGAAAACGGAACTGTTAAAGACATCCAGCAGATAACATGTAGCAGCAGCTCTTCATCCTGGTCCCCAGTGAAGCCTCTGACTCATGGCAGTATCACTGAGATCTGACAACAAAGGCTGCTTATATACATATTTTAAATAAGCCTTTTCCTAATTAAGGTTGGATTTAGCTTCTAACTGAACTTCATTCTAACTGAACAGGAGAGACACCTCTGAATACAAATATTACCGATATTGTTGTGTTCACAGTATTTTCCCTCTCGGTGTGCTCGCCACCTCCTACTAGTTGATACGTGTGGGTTATATCCATCTCCATGAACCCATACACACCAGAAGGAAACTCACTGAAATATGAAATATGCAGATCACAGAACTCAGGGCTAGACCATCCATATATTGTCCTACTCAATTCATGCTTTGGGTTTGAAATGCTGATTAAGGAAACTCCACAAAGACATTATTGTTTAGTAACAAATTTCTAATGCACCAGCCACTAGATTCAAAATTCAAGCAGGCTTAGGGATATGGTTTTTGTTAAAGTAGTGGCAATTTGGCTTTCAAAGATGTTTTATCTGCTTCTCCTGTTTGCAAATCTAGGATGGCTCATGCTTTTAGGCTCTTTGTTTCTTTGGGTCGATAATTAATTGTCAGAACTGAAAGCATGCATGAAAGACCAATACTCAGAACATGGATAACCCATGACCAAGCCTGCGGGAGAAAGACACGCCCAGCAGGGAAGAGTCTGATCTGCTGGTAGTACCTTATCTGATTTTCCTCATTGTCCACCAGGAAGAACCAGTGGAACTTCACCACCATGGGGCTGCAGTTGGTGATGGTGATGTAGCGGATCACCTCGGTGTCATTCAGGATACAGCCGAAGTCCAGCTCCATGGTCTCGAAGCAGAGGTTGGGATAATGCACCTCTCCACGCAGGCTCAGGCTGTCCACCTGAGGGTGCTCCATGTACTTGATCGCCAGAGTGTCTTCTGCCACCCAGCTGTTCATGTCGTTTCTGTGAGAAGGGTCAAACTTGACCAGCAGACTTTTCTCTCCATTTACCTCCATTTTAATAGGCTACAAACAAGATAAAGGGAAATTATCAACCTTTGTACCATGAGTTTCCAACCTGATACAGGAAATGGCATGGCCAAAGTAATACATATGTATTTATGTACACATACTGACACACACACATACATACATACACACACATACACACATACATATTAGTATGTGGATATATCTCCACACTTTATTCATAAGTTATACCACACTTAGACGTAATTAAACACCTAGTACATCTATACTGCAATCTAGAGATACTGATATATAATCATATATATGCACACATATGTATCTTTTATTAGTTAAAAATAAAAGCAAGGGTAATCTGGAGAGGAATTATGTGAAGGAAGAGATTTTGATAAGGTATGTGAGGTGCTAAGGGCTGAGAAATTATAAAAGGAAAGTCTACAATGAATATTATAAAATATTCTTAATGGACAATAAATTAGATTGTAAAATGTTCTCCTTAGACAAATGGGGAAAGTTCTGTGCTTAAGAAAACTTTGAAAAGGTTTTCTAAAGCTCTGGGGGGAGGGTGGCCCAGAAAAAGATGAATTAGGTAACCTATGTCTTTTCTGATGTCTGCAGTTCTAATTCTGAAGCATGGCTTCATCCACTTCCAGTGTTTTCTAGTCAACTTAGCATGTCACTCCAGAGCTGAAGAGAGTTTGGTAGATTTTGTTCCCTTCTCTTTGATTCAAATCCCCATGTGTACCTTGTTACCAAGGTCACCGTAATACCTTCCCAAAGGAAGCCTGGTTACAAGTTGACTTTCTGAGGGAACTGCGCAATCCCCATATTTAATCACCATGAAAGTCACCTCTGAGGTTTCTAGAGAGTGCCCTGATGCCATCTGAGGAAAGCACTGGAAGTGTTCACAGAGGGCTTCCCTCTCCATTGAGTTCCAACGGCTGGTGCTCTCACTGTTCCCTTCAGCAGCTCGATTTCGATGTTTCAGCTGATGATGCCAATCACAGGATTCAAGACTCAGAGAGGGTAATGACTCCATTCTTGTAGATCGTGTCATCGGCAGAACTTAGTCTCAAAATGCTTGGTGTTTAAATATCTTTGAAGGTTGACTTAAATATCAACTCCCTCCCCAGAAGAATGCCTTGTTTTGTAGAAATGGTACATATTCACAAACATTTATATTATTTGTATGCTCACACACATATACATACAAACACATATAGGTACACATATAGATAATATATACACACATACATATGCATGATATATACACACGTACATATATACATAAATGCACAGAGAAGAAATAAACAGATCCAAAATTTGACCATATGTTATTTCTCAGAGGTCACATTTAGCAGTCCAGACATGATGGTTAGATAAATAAAATTTTGTAAAAATGGAACTAGATTGTACTATTTTGAAAAGTTTGAACTTTTTTCTCAAAAAATAAGGACTGAAAACAATTTCTTATACAAGAGCTATTAATCCTAAAAATCAGATTCTGGGGTCAGACTGCAAATAATGCAATGGGTTAAACTGCACTGCCAGAGTTATTATAAGAAATGGCAGTTTCCGATTCACCCCGGCAGCCCAGTGACCCGGAGGCCAGGTTTCTCAGTCTTATACTAGGGCTAGTCCACAGGACTGTTTCCTTGGGCAGAGACGGGACGGCCAGGCTGGGATACATCCCAGACACCAGGCGGTCTTGCGGGTTGCTGACACTGACAGTAGAAATATTAAATTTCCCAAATAGTTGGATCAATTTCTCTGCAGCAGAGCACTTATTTTTCTATCTTGAGATGAATGCCAACAGCCCAGGTTTCTCGTGTGGGCTTGGCTGGGACTGTACATGGAATCCCTCTCTTCTCAGTGTTCTCCTCACACCTGCTTCCTCTGAGCCCAGGCTATTTGGCTTGAATGATGCCAACATCTCTGCAGACTTATTAGAGAATTACCTAGGCTTCAGGCTTTCCTGCCTTCTTGTCCACTGTTCGTTCTACCTTCTAGAATTTGTACACATTTCTCACCACTTGTTGCCACCTCTCCTCTCCCCTCTTTGGTTTATTGCTCAGGGATTCTTCCCTCCTGAACATTTCTACTCTCGTCTTATTAAGATCTAGGAAGGATAAGACTGAGTTTAATCCACTACCCAGACTGAGAAAGATGTCTGTGTCTGAATTTTCCTCACCACATTCAGCTGTTTTCCTCTGCTCTGGGAGCTGAGTCTTCATCACCTCTTTGAGCCCTTGCAGCTCACCCTTAACCTCTTTTTAAAGACAGGTCAGAGCATTTGTAATTTCTCTGAGAGTAGGAATAACACGTTTGTACTTTCGGTCTTTCTTGCAGTAGGTTTTCATCTGCCTCTTGCTTATGATCACTTTCTCGTTTGATTTCCCAGTTCAAAGGTCTTAGCTACTATTTTCCGAACTCAGGCATGAATGAGACCCACTAGTGAACTTCTGCGGACCGAGAGTGTGGCAGTGCAGTTTACGGCTGCCAGGGAGATGCAATCTGCTAACACCTCTCAACAAGCACCTCTGTGCCCCTTATCCCTTCAAAGACACATCTCCCCCAGAGTGCCTCTCAGCAAACGGCAAGTCGTGGGCTCCTTCTTCTGAGCTCTCGCGAAGCCCATCCTTCGTTCCTCCTTCACCACTTCTCCATTAGCTGTCTGCTTGCCTGGCAGCTGAACATGAAAGTGTGTAACGTGGCTTCTCTTCCCATCTCCTTTCCTGCAGCCCCGCAGGGTCTACTCCCTCCCACGGCCCCGCCATTCCCACTGCTGTTCACACACCCAGCACAGGCTCGTGGAGATGATCTTGCAGGGCTGTGGAGAGCATCTTGTCTCCTGGCCCAGATTGGAGGAGCCTTTCTGCCTCAGTTGGGTTTGGATTTCTCACATCTGCAGGTGGGTTAGCTGGCTGAGGGCCTGGGCTTTGACTCCTTCCTTGTTTCCTTGAGTAAGTTGTTTTGGTTGAATTTGAGGGCAGAAAGTGGAAAGATATTTACTATCGTCAGTGGGATGTCACTGTTTCCTGCTGGCTCCATTAACTCGGGCAGGAGTGAAAGGGTTATTTCAGTGACCTGGAAGTTCACACACCACTCAGAGTTTTCCTACTGCTTGATACTGGCATTTATTTAGGACCCATTTCAAATTTCTCTGTATTCTTCCCACTTTGTTTTCTGGATTCTTTGCATTTTCCTGGACTGACACTAGGTAAGAAGACTGAGAGAGCTACTATTCTCTTCCTTTCTCACACGCACGCAGACCCTAGGAGTCTGGGAGGAAAGTGCTCTGTTGAGTTACCTCAGGCGTTAGGGGCAGAGGAGATTTATCTGTCTCACAGACAAAGAAGGGCCTGCTTGTTGAGAGCAACACATTCAAAGGCAGTGTGGAAATGTTCTTCATGACCAAAGGCTGGTAGATAGGTTCCAGGACAGTGCTAGGTTTCTGCACAAAAGGAAAGAAAGGAAACAAACCAAGTTAAAATAAACATAGTCAGCCTTCGGCAACAGAAGCTTCATACTCATAGTTAATAGCAGGGTTAACGCCCACTCCCATCCCATTTCTCTTTGTCTCTGTAGCTGTCTGTGTGTCTCTGTCTCTCTCTAAACATAAACATAGACACAGACGTAGACACAGTCATAGACACAGTCACAGATACAGTCATCGACACAGAATAGACATACACACAGTCACAGACATAGATATAGACACAGTTGTAGACACACACACAGGAATAGACAGAGACACAGACATAGACAGAGATACAGACACGTATTTACCCTTGCAGAGATGGAGGTAAGTCATTTGGAATGTTCAGTGACCTGCTGAGAAGTGAACTTACCCACCCAGAAAACATAAATTAGATTTCTTATTATCTTCTTGCCTGGTTAAAACAAAACCTCTATAAGCCTTGCCTCTAGATAGACCTATTATCATAAAACTTCCACATTATCATAGAACAAAGTCTAATAAATGAGTGATATCTTGTGGAAGAATGCAGGTATTACAATGTACAAAACATTTCTTCCCCTATAAAGGATTTTTCCATGCTTAGAATACCCAATATGCAAATACATTTATCTTCTTATGTTGACAAATGCTTTTAACTACTGCCTCCGAACTTTTCCTAATAATAATGGGAGAGGTGATTTTGGAGCATCTAAATTTCAGTCTACCAGACGTGTCGACTTTTCGTTTTTTAACTGGAGAAAGCCTCAGAAATGGATCTTGAACCAAAGGTTTCTAGTCAGACTGGATTTTTCTCATTCTGGTGTTAGGGTTCACGTTCTTTCTTGTGTGCCCTGTCCCTTAATATCAACCAGATAGCTGTGATATCTGTGACTTCTAAAGATCACTTCCCTTCAGTCATTCCAAGTTTCTTCCAACAGCTCGAGCCCGTTTTTCCCAGGTCTCTTTGTTTTGATTTGCTTTTTCGCCTTGTTCCAGTTAAATGCTCGCGATTCCATAATTTGATCTCTTATCTCTGCTTCTCTGTCCAGAACAGTCTTCTTTCCACCGTGGTTCCTGGATCCCTCAGCAGTGGGTTAGCATGAGTGACCAGAGTCTATCTGTCTCAGCCCAGGTCGCTATAACAAATATCACAGACACATCTGTCTCACAGCTTTGGAGGCTGGACAGCTCAAGGACAGGTGCCAGTGGGTCTGGTGGCTGGTGTGGGCCTTTTTCCTGACTTGGTGATAGTCATCGTCTCACTGTGTCCTCACAGGGCTGAGAGAGAGATGGATCATCTCTCTAATCCCATTCACGAGTACTCTATTCCTATCACCTAATCACTTCCCAAAGGTTTGATCTCCAGTTACCATCACACTGGGATTAGACCTTCCGCACATGAATTTGGGTGGGAAAGGCACAACCATTCAGTCCAGAGCAGTTGGCCTGAGCCTCCTTCCCAGCGTGTCTCTGTGAGCCCACAGCGCACTCCCAAAGTTCCTTCGCGGGTGGGGCGGCCGTCCCACAGGGTGCCCACCATCGTTTCCCTCCAACTCGGGATGTAGGCACTGGGCTCACTTTGCAGACTGCAGGTGACAGTTTGCGGGGTGGGATGAAGCAGCACTTTTGGCTCTAACAAAGGCTGCATGGAGAGCTGTCCACCGGTGACCTTCCCCCGGGTTGCTGTGTCCCTGCAGGTAGCTTTGAAGTGAAGGAGCCACACTTGGTTCATTTTGGCAAGAGGCCACTTAGAGGTTAGTGATGAGAAGGAGTGCATGCCCAGAAAACTTGTTCTATTTTAAAATGACCCCTTCCTCACTAGGCTGCTTGTTTCCCCAAATAATAGCAGACAGGATTTGCTGCTGGACTTCATGAGGCAAACTGGCTGCTGGTTTCAATTGACCTTTCCAAGTCCACAGAGATGTGGCTTCATCGCTGGGGCTTATGAATGGTACCATAGTTATAAAATAGATCAAATCCGAGGAAATGGTTATAGAAAATTCCTCCCAGAGGCAGCGATGGCATCGTTATAGTCTAATGCACTAAATCAGACACAAAGCCATGAGCTGAAGACAAGGCGACAGAACAGATAATTGGCTGTTATGTAATTAAATCTCAATGCTGAGATCTACCAGGTCTGTTGCACACGCTGGGTAATGAAGCTGCCTCTCCTTGTTGTCCCTGATGTGGATGAAATATGAGAAGGAAAGGAAGAATGAGAAGGACAGCAGTAGGACAGACTTCAAACGTGATGTTTGGGAAGGAGGGAAAGGCCAAAAAAGCAGGAAATTGTGACTCAACTAATTTTTTAATTCCAGAAGTTGCTGCCATATTAAAAAAAATATTTGCCATTTAATTCCAGTGATAAATTCAAACAATACACATTTAACTAAGAACATAGTTTTTAAAAAAGCTGAAAGATACAAAGAGGAGAAAAAGAGCATTACCCACACATTTTTATGAGAGTTTATAGGCTCAGGAGAACAAAAGTTTAATAATAAACTGTCTATTTAACATAAACTATAATGTCTGGCACAAAATAGGTATTCAATAAATATTCAGTGAATTTTCTCTGAGTAGCTACATTTAGAGAAAATAAGATGCCACGAAATTCGGTACAGCTGCCACCAATAAATATCTTTCCTGATTACTTAAAATCAAGAAGAACTTAAATCAGCAATGGAAGCTTACTGGTGACAGCAGGAATTCTCACAGTATTGTCTTTTTCTGTGTCTCACGGAGAGTTCACTTGACATCCTGAAAGGGAAGCCCTGTTCTGCCTCCTCAACGTCTGCCTTCCCACTGGTCTGTTAAGCCAGGCTCTTTGCTGTGTCCTGGTGGCAGAACTCATTGCTGATGCTCAAAAACGATTTGCTGATTGGAATTGGCCTTATGGTAGCTCCCCTCCACTCCCAGTCTAACGCTCCCCTATTCCTCTCTTCCACATGCTGGGTGCTCAAAAGATGTTTACTTGATAGGAACAAAATATGATGGAACCACTTCCAGAAGCCGCGGTCTGGAACCAGGCTCCCGTCCTCGCTGGCTCCCCCTACTGGTGAGGCCCCGCCACAGCAGACTTGCGTGTGACAACCTACGTCACTCCCTGCTCAGTCCTCCCAGACAGTTGTGGGGTCCGATGGGGAGTGACCATTCACACGGCTGTTTCCTAGCACCGGGCAGTGCCGGGCACCTGTGGTTCTTAATAAATAAATATTCCCTCAGGCAGCCAGGACAACTGTTTGGTGTTGATGAATAAATCCCATGTGTCACTCTCCTCCACGACGCCCTCCAGGAGCTGCCCAGGACAAAACCCAAAGTCCAGTCATGCCTCGAGGCCGTGCCCCACATCCAGACCCACCCGCTTCTCCAGAGGGTCCTCCTGCTTTTCCTGGCACATTCAAGTCTATATACTCGCCAAGTCCTTTCTAACTCGGCCCTTTGCACTGTGCTCTCTCTGTTCTCCCTCCTCGTCACCAGACGAACTTCTATTTTTCCTTCAAGTCTCAATTTCAGGCCCTCGCTCAGGGAATCCATCTACGAGCACATGTACAAGAGACCACATCTCCCGGCACCTCATACCTCTTCGGGGCACTGCCTGTGATGATGACTTAAACAACTGAATTTTCAGGGGGAAAACAGCCTAATAATAAACTGTCTATTTAACACACTACAATGTCTAACATTGAATAGCTGTTCAATAAATAGTCAGTGAATTTCCTCCGAGTAGCTGCATTTAGAGAAAATATAATACCACCAAGTCCGGTACAGTTGCTGCCAATAAATATCTTTCCTGATTTACAGTCGGTAACCAGTCTCTTAGCTTCGACTGGTCTGAGGGGTTCCTCAGATTTTCAGCACCAGTCCAGTCTGGACCAGACAGAACATTCCACACATCTCTGTGTTGAATGGCAGACAACTCTGCATTGGAATCCTACCTGTGATACCCTCCCAAACGCTTCACCATGCCACCCCCCTGAAGCTATTTCCCATCTTCCCCCCCCCCCCCGCCCCCTCTGCCTCTGCCCTTAGTGGGCAGGTTAAGTCTGGACATCTGTAAACCATATCAGCTCAAGAGTGTGGACCCAGCAGTTTAAGCTGGTCATTCTTGATCTTCCTAAGAGCCTGACTTGTCTCTAGTTTTCCGCGTGTGGATTAGGGGAGTGATTACAGAAACACACGCCCCCGTGGCCTCCTGTGAGGGGTTAGAAGAACATGTGCCGTGACATGGCTCCACGCCGAGCACACCAATGAGTGGTGGTCATTTCTACTGATTATTACCATTGTCAACAGTTCTCCAGGCCTTTCTATGCTAGCCGAGGGCCAAGTGATGAACTAAAATGCAGGTACGCTGTGGTCTTCCACACCAGGAGTGATGGAAGTAGAATTTCCATAGCAATTTCCATTTCAAAGGAATGTAGGTTGAGGCAGAATTTCAAGCTAAATGTGTATTGGCCTGGAAATCTTAAAAAAAACCAACCAACCATGGGCTGCGTGTGGGTCTAACAGGCTTCCCGGGAGCTTAGCTCCCAGGTGAGAGGCTGACCTCTGCGGTGTCGGCCGCCCAGCACCACGCACTGACCTTTTCCAGCCGGTATACGAGCTGCTTGGTGGAGAGCTCCATGAACGGTGCTACGAACTCACAGGTGATGGTCACCATAAACACCAAGTTCTTCCCCTTCTGCGCCCCAATGATGGAGTGGCACACCAGATTCTCTCTGACGATCTGCAGACGAGATGCACTAGCACGTTTGAACATCCCAGAGCTCAAAACCCCTCCTGCTCAACGACCAGCTAACTGATCTCAACTACCTGCTGGGGACACCAGGAAATAGAAGTTTCTGAACGGTGAGTTTCGGAGATGGCTCCCTGTCACGCCATTCAAGTCCATTTGATTAAATGCATCCTTGATGAATCCTGTGTCTATTTCTGACTGCCTCAAGGGACACGGTTGATTTGCATTCATTTCAACTACTATAGCTTTGTATTTACAGATCTATCTCTCTATCTACCTATATTTCTGTAGCTATCTATCTGTATCTGTATCTCTAGACCTCTTTATCTATTTATATCTACATATGTATTATATATCTGTATTTATCCCTATATCTGGATCTAATGTACCTATTGCTATAACTGATATATGTATATATCTATATCTCTACATCTATCTTTATGTCTCTACCTCTGTCTGTGGAAAATTTTTCATGCATCTGGACTCAGAGTCTGGAAACACTGATGAACAAAGCAGAAAAATCCCTCATAGACTTACACATCAGGAATTAATGGAAGTAGAGTTTCCATAGAAACGTACATTTCAAAGTTGATTCAGAATTTCTAATTAAGTGTGTGTTAGCCCCTAAAGATTCCAAAACTTCAGCTTGGTGTGGGTATAACAGGCATTCGCTGGTACTTCAATGGTAATTATATGATTCCTTATCAAGCTAGTCAGAAAGCGTGACTGGGAAAATTTTGCCTTTCAAACTTGAATCTTTAAAAATTGAGCTATATAAGCTAACACTTCTTTTGACTCAGATTTTTATAAAGTAGAAAGGACTCAAGATAAATATATATTGTGTGAGTTTGTGTTGGAGAGTACTGAGGTTCTGGATATTAATAAATTCAAGTCTTGGCCTACACTGGTGGAGTAGGCTAGGTCAACCGCCTCTGAAGGAGCACAGATATTCCTGGGTTCATGTCCTAGGTCTTGGGGTTGGGGGACAACCAGTGTGACAACTAAATAAAAAATAAAATAAAATATTTCTTCCTCTTCTGTCTTTCTGCCTGCTTGCCTACTTGCCTTCATTCCTGCCTACACCTTTCCTTAAAAAAAAATTCAAGCATCTTCCTGATTCTATAACGTAATTTAGATGAACATTCAAGGAAGATTTTAGTGAAAAATAAACTGAATTTTGAACCCCAGGTCCTCAGAATTAATGCTTTAAAAAAATACATTACATTTTGGTGGTGGGTGTGGTACATGATATATTTGATGAATAGTGAACTTGTACATCTAAATTTATATTGTTTTGTAAATCAAAGTGACCTCAATAGAGTCCTCAAAAAATAAAGATGGATCTACTTATCAGTCCAGCAATACCACTCCTGGGCACATACAAACAAACTTAACGAGAAAAATAATCTGCACCCTTATGTTTATAACTGAACAGTTCTCAATCAGCAAGACATGGAAGCAAGCCAAATACCCAACCACAGAGGATGGATGAAGAAGCTGTGGTCAATCTACTCAATGGAATTCAATGCAGCTACGAAAAGATGAAATCACGCCCTTCGCAACAATCTGTATGGGACTGGAGGGGATCATGCCAAGTAAAATAAGAAAGAAAAATGGAAGTGCAGGGTGGTTTTGCTCCTATGTGGAATATAAAGAAACATAACGAATCAACAGACAAACTTCAACAAAATTTACAGGACACAACACTGTGGTGACAAGAGGGGTGGGAGAGGGAAGGAAGGAAGGAGAGACCAGGGTGGTGGTGAGTGCGATATAAAACACTCACAGACTGACCTGCACTTTCAATAGCCTACAATGAATACAGCAATGTAAATAAAAGAAATAATAAAATTATTTAAAAAAAAAAAGTTAACTCAATAAAATAAATTAAAAAAAATAACACAACACATTGCAAATATTTGTCTGCAGCAGCCTTCCTGCCTCTCGAGTGGAGGGGCCGAATTCTACTAGTCTTTGCACCACGGGGCCTAGCGCGTGGCGTGGTCTGTCATGTGGAACATACTCAGTAAAAGGTGTCTGGACCCCTGCATAGCAGCGAGAAAGAGCACATTACATATGCACAGGGGACATACATCTTCTTTTTTTTTTTTTTGGATTAAGGATATGTTTTACCTGCAAAGCTCTGTGAAGAAACAACATTTTATTTATTCACAAAGACTCACACAATTGGTGACCCTAGAGAAACAAAGTGATCCTTCCCAACCTTGTCTGCTGGGAGACAAATCTCTGCTCCCTGTTTCAAGCGGAGAAAGTTCCTATCACCCCCCAAGTAGGCCGCCTATCACCCCCCAAGTAGGCCGCCTTTCCCCGTCACGAAGTCTGTGCTTGTGAGCATGAAGAGGCTCTGGAGTAATCTGAGGAGTTTCTTGTGGGTTTTCTATGGCTTCCGACCTCCAGGAGGGAAAAGGAGTCATCAGACACAGAGCCTGGATCTGCTTAGATGCTTCAAGCGGAGGGATGACAACGTAAACTAGAGAAGCACCTTGGAGTTGCAGAAGAGACACACAGCCTTGTTACCGAGATGCACAAAGATGATGATGGCAAAGGTGATGCTGTGTGTCAGACAGAGGGAGGGAGCTGGGGAGGTCGTGTCCCTGGAAGGGAGAGGCAGCCCACAAGGTCAATGCAAAAACTCTTTGTGAATTAACAGGAAATGAATACTGCTAAGTGTAAAGAAGGCAGAACCCTGGCTATTCCCCTGTCGGTACAGAAGGGCAGGTCATCATTGACCCTGGGGATGGAAACTTGCTTGCAGTGATATTTTAAGGCTGGGTTTGCGGTAGCTGGAGAGACAGAGAAAACAGAGCAGAGCTGCAACGTGGAAGCTGTGGCCGCTGTCATGGTAACTTGGTGCTGCATGAAATCCTTGAAAAACCATGTCCTTTCTGAGGATAAATGTCAAGGGACTCTCCTAAGAAACGAACAGGGCAAAGATGTATTATTCAGGAGAAAAAGAGCTTCTACACATGCACTCCTCTTACCCTGGGAGTAGCAGAGTAGCCTTTCAGCGTCACCTCCATCGTCTGGCCTGGGTACAGCTCCATCCTCACGGGGTGGAGCTGAAACACGGGGCTCTGGGGCTGGGGCTGGGGCTGGGGCTGGCCCTTCCTGGGCTTCCTCCACTGGGCCTTCTTGCTCAGCTTGTCCTGGGGACGGAAGTCTTCATTCATCCAGAACAGCTGTTGGATGCGACGCCCCTTGTTGGTCAGTTTGAAGTAGTGATGAAAGGTGTCCATGCTGGAAGAGAGGAGGCAGGTGATGCGAGGACTCCCTCTCGGAGTGTTCTACTCATCTACACCCTCGGGTTTACACCTCTGCAATTTTTTTTAAGTGAGTCATGAAAGAGAGAGTGTGTTTTTAAAAATGTAGCAAAGCTAAGTCATGAGGTGCTTCTAGGCACTGCCATCATGGCAGACAAAGGAGCATGGGACCTACAGACAGGAGTCAGGGATGCAATACTCACCTGAGAAGAAGGATTTATTTCGACCTGTGTTAATGTCCACTGGCAGAGTACAATGTCTTTTGATGGGCTCAGTGTGAAGGGACTTTGCAGAGAAAAGATGTGATCCTCTAAGCCTTCCCAAAGACCAGGGATGCAACGGGTCAGAACACCAGCTGGATGGGCCATTGTTCTCAAACTAATGAGCATGACAGATGCTGCTATTTCACTCCTCATTCATTCATTCACTCACTCACCCACTCATTGATCTTTTCTACAAATATTTATTAGGATCTCTCAATTGGGCTTTGCTAGACATTGGTCTTTCTAAGACTTTAGAAGTGGTTCAGATGTGTTTGTGGGGGATTTGAAAAAACTGATGGTGCATGCTTGCTTGAAAATGTTCTTCAGAGGGAAGTCTCATGGTAGGACTGTTTTTCAATTTTTAAAAATTGTATTAGGTTTTGAGATTTCATTCCATCTGCTCCTCCTTAGGAAATGACACCATATCTAAAAAGCAAGCTAAGGCATCAGATATATAAGAAGGAGCCAGTTGTCAGGTAATCTTTCTGTAAGGCGTGCACATTGGAATCTTGACTCAGTAGCTTGATTTCATGGCTAGCAGTAGGCTTTGCGAAGGGGGAGTGGAAGTAATAAATAGCACATGCTATTTATAAACAAGGCAACATCTCTGTCATTCACGGAATGTCTTTCAATCATCATAGTAACCAAGTGATAAGCATATTTTCCTCCCATTTTATAGATGAAGAAATAGAAGTCCAAAGAGATGCCATCAGAAAAGGGGGCATATACGCATCTTTAGCCCCACATGCCAAGATGTTAGCAAGCTTCTTCTATAGAGGGGAAAATAATTTGGACTTTCTGACCTCATGGTCTCTGTCAAAACCACTCAAGTCTCCATCACAGTAGTGAAAGAAATCATAGAAAATATATGTCCAAAGGGGC
Source organism: Solenodon paradoxus (assembly GCA_004363575.1). Lineage (NCBI taxonomy): Eukaryota > Metazoa > Chordata > Mammalia > Eulipotyphla > Solenodontidae > Solenodon > Solenodon paradoxus. The sequence goes on along the minus strand of RJWH01005670.1, from coordinate 3,822 downwards.
ATGACAGTACTCCAATAATGCTTTTCTAGAAACAGGAAGTGGACTGCAGGTTCACCACCTATTTTTGGTGAGTCTTCTGGAGGTTGCTGGCATGGTGATTTTATGTCAAAAAGAATGAGTTTTGGCAGAGGCTAAGTTGGCAGCCAGAAGCGACAGTTTGCTTCTATATTCCTAGAAAGCAATGAGCTAACCCTCCAGCTCCAGGCAAGTGTCAGCACATCCTCTGGGGTTACTTGTAGATTAAGAAGAAGCTGTAATTAAGTCTGGTCTGCAGGATCTTGTGTTCGATCATTATCCCTGAGTGCACCTACCCACCAGACATGGAAGAGCAGGCATGGCACGCACTGACAACAGGCCCAAGCTCAGGGCCAAGAGAGGGATAGAGAGGAGCATTTTTATAAGCACTGCAATTGGACGTGTCTCTGAAAACATGCACTTCAACTATCTGTTGTGCTTGTGAATTAAATGCTAGTGGTTTATGGGATTTCCAGCCAGGTGCCTGCTTTGGAGAGGAAGCAGGGGACGGGGGCTTCTGGGGAGGGCCTCTGAATTTTGTTGGGCACGTCATCAAAGCACCAAGCTCCTGTCTTTGCTCAGGGCTGTCAGACCACAAAGCAGAGGCATCCCTCTGCGATCTGTTCACAGGAAGGCAGAGGACAGGTCCACATGCAACTGGCTCCCATGAAGCAACTAGTGATGGTCACGTGAGTCTTTGAAGGAACCACAGATAAATCCCCAACCATCTCCCCCCACACCCGCTGTTGTCCAAACCACAGACAGAAGAGCCACATTTAGATCTACTCAGAGGTATCTAGACTATGTCACCTTTTACTGAAATGTTTAAACTCTCCAGCTCTTCCAGAGTGATCAGTGGCACAAAATGCAGCCTTCTCAAGGGTGGGTGGGTGGGTGGCCTCGTGGGGAGCCAAGCAGAGGGCATGGTACGAACAAACCACAAAGCAGACAAGGCTGACTTCGTAAGCTCTGGGAAGACCCATGCAATCAACTGTACCTTCTAGTTACAATAGTTTAAGAGACCAATATGATGCCTCTGCAGTTGCTATGTTCAAGAGTTATGAGAACGGTTTGCAGTGTGTTAAAATCAGAGCTGAGATTCGAACTTCATCTCAGAGAACCCACTCTAAGGTTGAGAGGAGAATGTACTCCGTACACGCCATCTCTTCCCTCAGCAGGGACATGGCTTGGAGTGCATGATGCAGCCACAACTAGGAAATGCCTTCTTGAGGCCGATGTATCTGAAAAGTGAGCTGGCAAGGGCAGGGATGGAGAGGTCTCTAGTTCCAGTTACTCAAAAACATGTTCCTAAAGTTAGAAGTGATTCCCAGCTCACGCAACATGTGTGACAGCTATACATACACATGGGTTCATCGAATTTCCTACCTAAAATGCGCTCCCAAGTCGAGCTCTGGTGCGAAGGGCTTATCAGAAACAATGGTAGAACCATATCCAGAAGCTTGGACAGGAATCTCGTAGGTGCTGCTGTTTTCTATGTTCAAAACGACTGTATCTTTGAATGTTACTATGTCATTCAGGTTGGCGGTCAGGGTCAGTTGAATATCAGTTTCCGGTGGGATGATGCCTTTCTCGGGTTCAATGGTCCAAAGGGACTCTTTGTTTACCTGCAATACAAGATGACAAGCTATCGGTGAGGACAGTCTTGGCCTTTCATTCTGCACATGTCAAAGCCCCCTGTGTGCCATACGCCTGCCGCAGCAGAGAGCTCAACCTCAGAAACAAGCATTATTTTTTTTTCCAAATCAAAACAGCTGGGTGTTTGTCGGCTTTTCTTTTTTCAAAGAGCCATCTGTTTCTAACGAGCAAACCTACAATGCCACTTCTGAACTCTCTGTGAAGGTTCTTTATGTCTCTTTCTCAAGCCGACAGCCCAGTTCTCTAACAAGCATATACTAATGATTTGCTCTAATCTTCAGATTCTGAGATGCCAACAGAAGATCTGACATGTTTTTTGGAACTGGGGATCTTTGAAAGAAACATGTGCTTTTCACATGATGTTACAGTAAGGGTGAGCGGTTTTCATTAATAAACACAGTAATAGAAAGTTGTCCTGATGTCTATGATTTCATAATAATTGCACTTTGTTTGCTACAGTTCCAAACTTGTTCTGAAATACATGGTGGGATCACAGTGTGGGAACAATCTGTGACTATCATCAATCCCTTAAACTGCTTAGAACTCATAACTCATCACCTTTCCTGCTTAAGGTCTTAGGCCAAACAGTACTTCTCGACGAAGCCTACTCCAACGTCAGTATTTCTGCTCTATTTTTCCCTCTTATCATTGATCATCTTGTAACACAGTGCATATTCGACATGTATATCATGTTTGGTGTCTTCAAACACAGGTATGATCTCCTGTAGAAAGAATTTTGTCTTTTTCCCCTATCATTTGTGGTGTTCATGGATAGACCCAACATGGGGAACACAGGATGACAGGTAAACTGTAAAAGCCCGTGAAGCTGATGACTATAGGAACACTGCCATCAACCAGAAGCTCATGTTTATTACCCCTTGTAATTGACACAAAATCTCTAACCTTGTTGACTGGAAGGACAGACAGAAATAATGTAGCCGTTAACGACAGAAGCTATGAAAGAAGCTGGGCATAGTGGTGAGACTGCTAATGCGCTGCTGAGACAAAACTTAACTTGTGGTCACTGCCTGGACGCAAATTGGACTCAAGAATACAGAAGATAAGGCAGTGCTACCCGTCTAAAACTGACTCCTTCCCCGGAGGAGGTCTGAGTCTTTAAGGCATGAGCTCCTGTGGCCTCCTCTGCCTGGCAAAGCAATAAACTTTCTTTTCTTTATCTAAACTCTGTCTTGTCATTCCTGATTTGGTCCTGAGGGGAAGAGACTGTTTTCAGTAACAGACCCACAGCATTAATAACTGGTCCATCTCTGGTACTTAGTAAATATTCAATAAATGAATTCATGTATCTGCCTTTTAATTGAGCCCTTTGACCCTGGAAAACTCATTTCTCATCTAAGGTAACATCCCAGATTTTAACAACTCAAATTCTTAGATATCTCTTACTTATATTAAGTGGAAGTATGTTTTCTTGGGCCCTCTATACACTGGTATTTGGACCCTACCCTTAGAGCTAAACAAAATACATGGAATCTTCCTCTTTTGCTAACTAGTCTTTCAAATCCTGCATCCCAACTGTAGAAGAAAATGTCATAGGGCACATCCGGGCTCCAAAGTTGAAAATCTGGTTAAAATAGCAAATCCTAAAAAAGGAAGAAAAAAAAAAAAAGAAGACTAGTGCTATAAGCATCTTATTTAATCTAAAAATAGAAATTCTGCTTCTTTGATAGATGCTTTCTATTTTCTCAGGCTTCTTTTTAAGATTTTCTCCTTGTCTTTGGAGTGCAGATTCAGTCTAGGTCTAGATTTATTTGCATATCCTCCTTAAAGTTTGCTAACCTGTTAGAATCTGTGGTTCAAGAACTTTCATTTCTTTAAAATGCTCAGTCATTATCTTTTTAAAAATTGGTTCTGCTTAATTCTCTTTCCCTTCTTCTATGACTCCCCTCATATATGTGTATGATTTTTCTAACGTACTCTCTCCATCTCCTGGACTCTCATTTCCATTTCCCATTCTTTTGTTCTCTTTGCTTCATTTTGGATGATTTCTTCTGTGCTGTCTTCCAATTTGCTAGTTCTTCTTCACCTAGATGCAATTCACTATTAAACACATAATTATGTTCTTAATTTTTTTTTTTGTATTTTGAATTCAGGTCTTAGCATTTATATGTCTTTACATACGTACACACACGC
>RJWH01005669.1:53992-71076 GCA_004363575.1 Solenodon paradoxus | reverse complement strand
CCTGAGTCCTTGATGAAGCTCTAAACCCCCAAAACCTTTGCTTATACCTGTGGTGATGATTGCTGCTTCAGTCTGCAGCCTCTGGGCCTGTTCTTTCACGGCTGAAAAATAGGTGATCTTCAGTTTTTCTGTGGGGAAGGAGATCTGACATCCTCTTACCAAGATGCAATCTTGACGCTTATCTGCCCAGACACCTCTGTAAAGAAGACACACGATTACCTACAGGGTCATGAAAAAAAATGTTCTACATTACTCATTATTAGAGAAATTAAATAATATCCACAATGAGATACCCCCTCACATCATTGAGATTGGCCTATATAAAAAAGAGTAAAACCAACAAGTGTTGGAGGGAGTGTGGTGAAAAAGGAACTCACCCCACACTCTTGGTGGGAATGTAAATTAGTACAATCTCTCTGTACAACAGTACTGATATTTCTCAAAAAATAATGCTATATTTACCATTTTATCCAACAATCCCACTCTCCGGACAACAGTACTGATATTTCTCAAAAAAATAATGCTATATCTACCATTTTATCCAACAATCCCACTCTCTGGACAACAGTACTGATATTCCTCAAGAAATAATGCTATATTTACCATTTTATCCAACAATCCCACTCTCTGGACAACAGTACTGATATTTCTCAAAAAAATAATGCTATATCTACCATTTTATCCAACAATCCCACTCTCTGGACAACAGTACTGATATTTCTCAAAAAATAATGATATATCTACCATTTGATTCAACAATCCCACTCCTAGACATATACCCAGGCAGAAAAAAATCTTTAATCAGGAAAAAATATCTGCACTCCTATGTTCATAGCAACACAGTTCACAATAGCAAAGATATGGAAACAGGCTGAATGCCTGTTAACAGATGACAGGATAAAGAAGCTGTAGTATATATATATATATATATATATATATATATATATATATTCAATAGAATTCTATGCAGCTATCCAAATTATGCCCTATGTAACAATCTGGATGGAAAAGAGAAATATGGGATTATTTCACTTATATGTGGTACAGAATGAAAAGAAATAAAGGAACAGAGAATTCCTGGCAATTTCACAGGAAACAATTCATTGGGAGAATAGAGATAATGAGAGAGGGATCATGCTGGGTGTGGTATAAAATGCACTTAGACTGAGTTGTGGTTTCGATATCCTAAAATGCATATAACAATGTAATAAAATAAATAATAAAAATATTAAAATCAGGTAAATATTTAGGTTATATTGTAACTGCCAAGGACTTTTAATAGATTCAGACATATTAAAGTAATTGTCTCTTTTCCTACTCTACACATTAAGAGACAGGTGAGTGGATTCCTACTACTTGGCAATTACTTTAGAACTTGGATTCCCCATTTTTCTTCTTTAGCCTTACCTTTATATACTATTTTAAATCAGGATCAATCTGAACACTTGGCTGTACCATAGAGCAATCATAATCCCTTCAGGTCTTCAAATAAGCTTTAGCTCAAGCACCAGTCTTAGAGCATCCAAATTATACATTACTGTTTATTTTATTTTTGGATGAAAAAAGTGGCATAGCTACAGGAATTTTTGCCCAGAATTGTGGAAATCACCATAGGCCTTTGCTTGACTATACTTAGCAATTTTATCCATTTTCTAGAGCCTTGACTTCTTGCCTCAGTGCAGGGAGTGCTATAGCACTGAAATCAACATTCCCTATTATGATATTTTAATATAATAGGTTGAAACCTGCAAACATATTCCCTGAAGAAGTCCAAAAATAATTTTCTCACTATATAAAATTAACTGACTTTCCTTTGACTCCTAAAAACAGCCTCCAGGAGAATGTCCTTTAATATGGTGGTCTAACTTTATTCATAGATAGATCTTACTTTAACAGACTACAAAAATTACCAAGATGAGTATGCCTTGTCCCAATGATATTCTATCATGAAAATTTATCCATTACCTTATTTCAGTTAAGTACAAGCTGAACTTAGAGTACCAACTTCAGTTTGTTAATTTGCAAAGTGTTAAGCATGCCTTTGGTATAATTCATGGTTTTGGATTGCTATGGAAACATTAAATTTTCATAACCTTCACAGGAAAAATCTATAAATAATGGGAAAAACAGCATCTCTATTAGACACTGTACTATAACCTAAAGCGTCAAGCATAATAAATAGTCAAAGACATTTAAAGGTAGAAACTCCTGAGGCATAAGGCAATCAGTCACCTTACTATGCTGCTTGAGAAACTGCATTATGAAACAAAAAACCCTCTGTGCTGACTTGAACTTTCTTCCCTCCTGGAAGTGTAACAAATTTGCTGTTGGAATTTCAAAAATATGCCACTGAGGTTGAGAAGTGTTTGTGGATACAAAATTAGAGAAAAATTCAACTTGAGGTAGAAATCCATGGTTAAGATACAACTTCCTTCATTAGGGTAAATTCATGAATTTATTCATTTGGGTTCTGATAAGATGGCAACCTAGGGAGTCTGTTTTTGTAAACCCTTCTTTAAGGTATATTCCAAATGTTTATTTTGTCCAAAATATAACCCAGGAAGACCCCCATTCATATTTCCACTTTCTACTACCTCCTTGTCCATTTGTCCTGATAACTAGACTTTATCCAGATGCCACCTTTCTTGAGAAATCACTATGTACTAGTTATTATTTGCATTCTCATTGGTCTGAAGCATTTCCATACCAAAGGACAATGACTAAAATGGGAGGGAAATTATGAGAAGTCCCTGTAAAATTACATAGTGGTCAGAGGACTCATTAGGACAAATTGTGAGGGAAATATAAAAATCCTTCAGTTTCTACAATAATTCTACTATGTCTACCACATTCAATCATCTGGGTTTTGGAATAAAATTAACTAATGATATTATTAAAGCTCAATTAGGAAAACTTGTAGATGCATTATCTGCATTGTCCAAAGAGGCTTCCATTGCTTCTTTTAAATGTTGGATCCATATTTTCAGGAAAATAAGTTATTGGTATTTGAAATAATTACTGTTGATCCCATGATAATGAACAAATGATTCTATAACACCATTTTTCCAGAGAAATTTGTCACAGTATTGTAAACAGTTAAGCAAGATATTAAAGACCTTTCACAGTTATCAATGCATACTATGCCAGTATGATAAATATAAACTCATAATCTTCAACCAAGTGACTGTCATATAAAATCCCAACTAAAATAACTCTTTGCAATACACCCAGAAAGACATTTTCCAGATCCTAGTGACAATCTCATGTACATCTAAATTTCAAGGCATTGATACATAAATCTGTGTTACCTATTTAAAATGAATCTAACTCCTAACTAGAGTTCTGAGAATAAACATGACATAAAACTGAATTTTAGGTGTAGTTTCAGGCAGAATTAGGACCAGGCAACTATGAACCAGGATAACAAAGCAAATAACATCTGATATAGACATCTGACCCAAGATTCAGTACTAAAAATTACTTTTATTTTTTCCCTGTTGTTTCTTTTACATATTATATATAACCATATATAATCTGTAACAAATCATGCTAATATGCTTTTGTAATGGGCTCACTCCTATATCACTTTCAAGAGTTTTTCAGAATATTAGGGTTCTGGTCAATGGCCAAATAATAACACAGCTGATAAGACAGATGATTAAAGGATTCAACTCCAAAGTGGTGGATTATTAAGACCTAAGCCCATCTCCCCATAGGCACACCAAAATGCATATAGTTAGTAACATTAACTTTTTAAAATAAACAGAGCCAGCATCCACAAAGAGAGAGCACACCAACTTCATAAATGATAAGAGACACTGATAATGTCTCAAAATCAAACTGTGCTGTTTGGGGAGATCCAAGGCCACAGGGAAGGCCACTGATAAATGCACTGCCCAGAGCTGAAGGACTTGCTCCTGCACATATGGCAACATAACTGGCAACTGCCTTTCAGTCAGAACCAAATTCCTCAGTGTGGAGTGGAAAGAGGGATAGCCTCCTTGTGAAATGAGATGCTGCTCTACACAGTGTGGGCATTGGGGGCCTACATTACTGGAAAGTCCCAGGAAGAAATAAACACCTCCACCACTCATATACTTGTACCAAGCTATTGGAGCTTGCAGCTGCCTTTTGCTGATGTTCCCAAAACTCTGAGTCTACAATTAAACAGCTTCACTTTTTGCTTGGTACTTCATATAACTCCCATGCCCTGGGATGCAGGGCACATTTACTTCCTCTTGCTGGTATTAAAACTCCTCCAGAAGACAAGGATTTTCACAGAATAGTGTGCACCACTAAGTCAAGTTACTGACTCCTCTGTGGCCTCTGTTAGGAATATGTGGAATATTCCCATAATATTAGGATTTCTCCCTTCGTGACGTGTAGTTCATGCCCGTGACTCTGGAGAAAACTTGCAATGTCGACCTCAACACTAACCCTATAAACTAGACTCTCAGGCCTCAACAGAGGGCAACCTCTAGAGCTTCAATTTTCAGATGATTGCTAATATCACACAACTGAAGATAGCCCAAAATACCAGGCCAAAACTCATACCTATACTATGCATCATCATAGACAAACACAAGACCAATACATCAGGGAAGCTTAATGTATAGAAATAAACACAGAATGCCAAACATATTGAGGAGACAGATAAGTATACATAAAATGATAGAGTAAAACAAAACTTCAGAGGGAACTATAACTGCAAAAGAATTAAGGAAACTACCTAACTAAAACTTTAAAACAACAGTTTTAATTATACTCAAAAAGTCAGGAAAATATTGGAGAAACTAAAAGAAAGCTACAACAAAGATAGAGAAAATATGTCAGTTATAAACAGATTTCATAGAGCTAAAGAATAAAATTGCTGTGCTAAAAAACACAATAGAGTGGCTCCGAGTAGACCAGAAGAAAACCCCCCCAAAATCAATGACCTACTCAATATGGCAGTGGAATATACCCAAACAGATGGGCAGAGAAAAAGAATTGAAATAAAGACAGCATATGAGACCAAACGGATAATATCAAGAGGAAACAAAATCCTCTTTCTAAGTGCCCAAGATAGAGAAGAGAGGAAGGGGATGAAACAATATTTGAAGAAATAGAATCTGAGGATTTTCCTAGCTTTAGAAAACAGATCTCCAGACCCAGGACGCTCAAGGAATTCCAAACAAGAGAAACCCAACGAAATCTATACCAAGACACATTGTTGTAGAAATTACAAACAAAAATAGAGAATCTTAAAAGCAGGGTAAAAAAGAGTTACATTAGAAAGGAATCCAAATAAGACTGCTGGTAGATTTCTCAGTTGAAACTTTAAGGTCAGAAGGGAATAACATAATACATTCAAATTACAGAAAGTAGAGAACTTCCAACCAAGGATATTATACCTGTGACATTAAAACTTATAATTGAAGAAATGATAAGAGCTTTTCAAACAAGGAAAGCAAAAGAGAATTCATTACCATAAAACCATCTTTACAAGAACTACTAAAAGAAATTTTATAGAATGGAAAGAAATTCCACCTATGATCAAAAAAGGCATCAAAATAAAAATGTGTGGAGGAAGAGTAAAAATGTGAACTGTTAGAATGAAATCAAGAATGAATTGTTTTAAGTAAAAACAGTTTAAAACCATAGGAACATTTATGTAAACACCAGGGAGACATCAAAACATATCCCCATGGAAAAAAAAAAACAAAGAAGAAAATAGAAAGGGAAACAAGGTATAACTAATTTCTTTCAAATCACCTAAGAAAGGAAAGAGAATAACAAGGATACTGTCTGCAACAAAACTCAGAAAAGAATGAACAAATGGCAATAAATAGCTGCACATCAAAACTCACTTTAAATGTTAATGAATTGAACTCCTAATCAAAAGACACAGAGTAGTTTAATGAATTTAAAAAAATAACCAAACCTATTGCCGCATTCAGGAAACTCATCTACATTTAAAAAAATAAGCATAGGCTCAAAGCCAGTGGTTGGAAGGCAATCTTACAGAAGAGGGGATAATAAAAATAACTAGGGACAGTAATACTTACATTAGATAAAATAAACTTCCAATTAAAAAAGGCAACAAAATACAGAGATGGACATTATATAATGATTAAGACATCAACACAAGAAAACAGTTCATTAATAGACATGTCAAATGAAAGAATATCAAAATACATAAAGCAATTAACAGAACTAGAGAGGCATCAACAAAAATGCAATAGTAGTAGACTTCAACACTCCATTTACAACAATGTACAGATCAACCAGGCAGAAAATTAACAGAGAAGCAAAAGCTTTAAATGACAAATTAGAAAAGATGGGCTTAATACTTCATCCAATGACTGCAGAATTCACATTTTTTTCTCAAGTGCTCATGGAGCATTCTAAATTATAGACCATATGCTGGGAATCAAAACATGTCCCATATTATGAACAGTTATTTGCCAATAAATTGAAAAACCTCCAGGACATGAACAGATTCTTAGAAACATAAACTTTACCAAGATTGAATCAGGTAGAAATGGAAAACATGAATAGAAACATCACAATCAAGGAAATTGAAGAAGTAATAAAGAGTCTTTCCACAAATAAAAACAGATGGCTTTTCTAGTGATTTTTTCAAACCTTCAGAAAACTAACATCTATTCTCTAAATTTTCCAAATATATGACCAACATTACACTAATAACAAACAGATAAAGATATCATTAAGAAACAAAATTACAGATCAATATCTCCAATGAATGTAGATGCAAAAATCCTCAAAAAGTTTTAGCGAACAGAAACTAATAATACATCAAAAGGATCATCCATCATGACCAAGTGGGATTTATTCTGGATATGCTGGATGGTTAAAAATATATGCCAATCTATTAATGTAATATACCACATTAAGAAAAGCAAGGAGAAAAACCATGCAGTAATTTGTTAGATACAGAAAAAGCTTTTGAAAAGATTCAGCACATATTTATGACAAAAATTACATAAAATTGGGATCAAAAGTACATATCTCAACATAATAAAGGTCATATATGATGAACCCACAGTTAACATCATACATGATGGTAAACAACTGGATGTGTTTCCTCCATGATCTGGAACAAGACAAGGGTGTCCCTCTCACCTCTGCTATTTATCATTGCACAGGAGGTCATAGCCAGAGAAATTAGACAAGAAGATGAAATACAAAGAATCCAAATTGGAAAAGAGGAAGTAAAACCACCACTATCTGCAGATGACATGATATGTGTAGTAAACCATAAAACTCCATCAAAATACTAGAATTAATCAATGAGCACTATAAAGTTGTGGGCTACAAATCAATATACTAAAACCTGTTACACTTTTAAATGCAATCAATATTATAAAACAGAGTGAAATAAAAAAACTATCAGTTACAATAGAAACAAAGAGAATTAAATACCTTGGAATATACTTAACAAAAGCTGTGACTGTCATAAAGGCAAAGAAGGAAGATACAAAGAGACAAAAGAGATATTCTTATGGTTGGTAAGAATTAACATCATTAAAACAGCAATTTTATCTAAAACAATATACAGGTTTAATGCAATCCTTATCAATATCCTTATCAATAACACTCCCAGATCTTGAGTTATACTTCGAAGCAATATAGCAATATCGATCACAGCTTATGATATTGGAATAAAAGCAGAAACTTAGATCAGTGGAATAGAATTGTATCACCAGAAGTATATTCACACATATATAGTCAGGATCCAAGAACATGCTATGGAGAAAGGAAATTCTTTTAAATAAATATTTTGGGAAAACAAGACAGCCACATACAAAAGAATGAATCTAGACACTCTCCTTTCTAATAACTTACACACAAATTAAATAGAAATGGATTGTAGGTTTGGATTTAAGACTGGCCACTGTAAAATACTTAGAATAAACTATAGTCAATGCATTCCATGATCTTTTCCTTAGGGAGGGTTACAGGGGTTAAACTCCAGAAGAGAGGGAAACAAGATTAAAAAACAAACGGTACTACATCAAACTAAAAAGCTTCTGCACAGCCAGAGACCATCACTAAAACAAAATGAAAACCTACTGACAGGGAGAAGATGTTTGTATATCACACATCAGACAAGGGTTTAATATCCAAAGCTTATCAAGAACACATAAAACTCAATAACAGAAAAATAACAATCCAATAAAAATGACCAGAGTAAGATAAATATGTCTCCAAAGATACATACAGATAGCCCCAAAACATATGAAAATATGTTCTTCCTTTTTTGTTACTAAGAAAATGCATATCAAAACAATGAGATATCACCTCACCGCAGTGAGATTGGCTATTATCCAAAAGACTAGAAACAAATTTTGGTGAAGATGAAGAGAAATGGAACACTTTTACATTATTGAGAGTGCAAGTTGGTGCAAACTTTATGGAGAGCAGTATGGAGATTTCTCAAAAAATTGAGAAAGGAAATACCAAAGGATCTGTTCATCTCACTTCTGGGTATTTACCTCCCAAACACAAGAACTCTAATCCCCAGAGATGGATATATCCCCATGTTTATTACAGCATTATTTACAATAACCAATATTTGGAAACTAAGTGCCCATCATCAGATTAATGGGTAAAGAAGAGGTGGCATACATACACAATGGAATAATACATTGCCCTTAAAAAAGATTAAATTTGTCATTTGGGACAACGTGGATAAAACTAGAAGAGATTCTGCTAAGTGAAATAAGTCAGAAGGAAAAAGGAAAATACTGGATGATTTCACTCATATGTAGAATATTAGGAGTCAATGAAAACAAACAGACTAAGCTAAAACCAACCCTTGGAAATTAATAGAACTGAGGTAACCAGTGGGGAACAAGGTGGGATTCTATGGACAATAGTGAAGAACTTTTGTTAATTTGGTGGCAGACTGGTTTTATTGTCATATATTTGAGGAAGCTTCCCTGATGTATTGGTCTTGTGTTTGTCTATGATGATGCACAGTATAGTCATGGGTGTTGGCCTGGAATGATGGACTTTCTTCAGTTGTGTGATATCAACTTTTTCATATGGTTTTTATTATTTTTTATATCAAAGTTGCCACAATATATATTAAATATTATATACACATATAAAGAAATTATTAAGAGAACTAAAGATAGATCAACAGCAATAGTAAGTAGGATACTTCAATACCCCACAACAGAATGATAAAAAGTAAGAAAATTAACAAAAGGTAAGAATATATGGAATTTATAGACATTTACTGAACACTTCATTCAACACCTGCAGAATTGCTCATATTGCATTCTCAAAGATAAACCATATGTTGCAAGATAAAACAATTCTAAAGAAAATTGTAAAGATTGGAATCATACCAAGCATTTTTCCTCATCAAAATGACATGAAACTAGAAATAAATACTTCCCCAAAGCTGGAACATTCCAAAATATGTGGATGCTAAGAAACATGCTTCTGAATGACATTTCAGTAAGAGAAAAAATAAAAAAGGAATTAAAAAAATACTCAGAGACAAGTGAGAATGAAGACACAAGCCACCAGAAATTACAGATCCTCCAAAAGCAATACTAAGATAGAAATTTGTAGCAAGTCAGGCCTACCTGAAGAAACAAACAATTGCAAATACATCATCTAATCTTACATCTAAAGCAAATAGAAAAAGATGAAAAACTGAAGCTTAAAGTCAGTAGCTCTCTGAAATGAAAAGATGATTCTTTGAAAAAAATAATTAAAATTGAAAACTTTGGCAAGACTCACTACAAAAAGAGACAAAACTCTAAATAAAGTCAGAAATGAAATAAGTTGCAATGGTTTTCTCAGAAATGCAAAGCATCATATGAGACTACTATTAGGCAAATGCCAGTAAAGTGGAAAACTTGAAGTACCTGGACAGATTTGTATAAGCATATGACTTACTAAAACTAAATCAAGAAGACATGGAAAACCTGAAAAAACCTATCACAAGCAAGAGAATTGAAGAAGTAATCAAAAGCCTTCCCAAGAATAAAAGCTCAGGTCCTGATGGTTTTGCTAGTGAGTTTAAACCTTCAGAAGAAAAATAAAACCTAATCTACCGAAGTTCTTTAAAGAGCTGAAAAACTGAAGAACAGGAAACACCTCCAAACACTTTCTAGGTGACCGATTTTCTACTGTTACCAAAAGCAGACAAGTACGTCAAGAAATAAAATTACAGATAAATATCTCTGATGAACCTAGATGCAGAATTCCTTAACAAAATATTTGCAAACTGAGTCCAACAATTCATCAACAGCATCATCCATCATGAACATGTGTGATTTATCCTGGCTATGGAAAGATGATTAAAGATATGCAGATCTATTAATGTAATAAACCATATCAACATAAAAAAGGAAAATGCAGATTAGGCATTTAACAATATTCAGCACCGATTTATGATAAAAACTCTACAAAAAATTGGGATGTAAGGAACGTTCCTTAACATAAAAATGCCATATATAATCATCCCACAAACAACATCGTTCTCCATATTGAAATATTAAAGCGTTTCCTGGCATACTCTGGTGTAGTAGTGGTTATATCACCTCTGAGAGAGTTCAGGCAACATATTCCTGGGTTTGAGTCCTGGATCCCAGGAAAGTCAACCAGTGTGAATGATTAAATGAAAATAAAATAAAGTTCTTCCTCCTCTTTCTTCCTTCCTGCCTGCCTATTCTTCATTCCTGCTTGCACCTTTCCTTAAATAAATAAAAGCATTTCCTCTAAGGTCACTAATGAGACAAGGCTGTTTACTTTCACCATCATTATGTAATATCATACTGGAGATCTTAGAACAATTACGGATCAAGAAGAGACCAAATGGATCCAAACTGGAAAATAAGAAATAAAACTGTCACTATTTGCAGATGATGTGAAATATGTATAGAAGATGCTAAAGACTCCAGCAAAAACCTCTAGAATTAATGATTACAATAAAATGACAGGAACAAAATTAATATACAAACATTTGCTGTATATTTAATTAAAATAATGTAATAGAAGAGAACGAAATTGAGAAAACTATACGCTTTGCAACAAAAACAAAAAAATATTAAATACCTTTTACTATAACAAAGGAGGTGAAAGACCAGAATAATCTAAACTACAGGACATTGTTAAAAGAAATAGAAGAAGAAACAAGGAGATATAAAGATATTCCATGCTTATGTTAGGCAGAGTTAACATTGTTAAATAGCCATATTACCAAAAATAATACACAGATTTAATGCAAACACTGACACCAGCAAATTTCCACTGATGTTTTTGAGGAAAGAGAAAAATATATTTTAATTTGTATGGAATCACAAAAGACCAAGTGACCAAAGCAAGCATAAGAATAAAAAATAAAAGTGGCGATATTACATTCCCAGATCTTGAGCTATACTACAAAAATGATGTGATAAACACCATATGGCACTGGAATAAAACGGAGGCACTGATCAATAGCACAGAATCAAACTACCAGAAAGAGACTCCTGCACTTATGATCAATTATTTTATGAAAGAGGTGTCAAGAGAGAATGTGAAAGGTGTCAATGGAGGAGTTTTTTCAAAGACATCCTACTGAGTGGGAAATATTTGCACATCATGTATCTGACATGGACTTAGTAATCAAAATATATAAAGAACTTACACAACAATAGAAAAACGAACTACCCAAAAAAAAAGGGCAGAAGGATTGAATAGACATTTCTCCAAAGAAGACATACAGATGTCCAATATAAAAATGAAAAAAATGTGCCTCCATTCATGTTATTAAGAAAATGCAAATCAAAACAACAATGAAATATCATCTCACACCTGTGAAAATAACTACTATACCAAAGGCTAGGAACAACAAAATTTGGTGAAGATGCAGCAAAAAAGAAACCCCTTTACAGTGTGGTGAAAGTGCAAGCTATAACCTTATAAAGTATAACCTTTATGGAAAGAAATATGGAGATTTCTCAAAAAAGTTAGAATGAAAATCCCATATGATCTTATTATTCCACTTCTGAGTATTCATACTCAAACACTAAAACACAAATTTGCAGAGATATGCATCCCCATGCTTATTACAGCATTATTTACTGTGACAAAAAATTGAAAATTACCTAAGTGTCCATCATCAGATGAATGGATAAAAATGATGTGATATACATTGCCAATGGAATATCACACTGCCTTAAAAATATCAAATCCTTTAATTTGTGACAATATGAATGGAAGCAGAAGGGATGTGGCTAAGTGAGTCAGAAGATGAAAAATATCAGTTTATCTCAATCATATGTGGAATGTAAAGAAACAAAGCAAATTAACAGACAAAACAAAAACCAACCCTTGTTCTCTGACAATAGAATATGTTACCAGTGGGTAAGTGGGTAGGGTGCAGGAACAAGGGGTGGCAGGGTCCAATAGACACTATGGAGGACTTTTGGCAATTTTTTGGTGGGGGAGTTGTACTATCACATATTTGAGGAATGACAAACTTAAACATATGAGCTTATATTGTTTTGTAAATGAAAATTACCTCAATAAATGTTCCTTTAAAACTAGTATAGCTGGAGAAGGAAGATAGCAATTTGATAGGGATGAGCTACAGATCCCCTGGAGGAGCAATGAGAAATTCAACTATTTTCCAGAGGCAAATTCTGAGGAATGGCAGAACAATAACTGTAGACATGGAGAGGCTTTTGTGATGACAGAATGTAGGAAAAACATCCCAGTACACAGATAAACTGCAGATTTGGGACTCGGCAAAAGTGCTGTGGTAGTGGGGTGGAGCTGCAGGAGGATGGGAAAAGGCTGAAGTCCCAGTGCAGAGTCAGGAGCATGACCAGCAAGGCCAGGATGCGGAGGTTGGGGAAACCATCTTGGTACAGGGTATAAGGAGAGCCAGTGCCCTGGGGACTGAGCTGGAACCAGCATGGTGAAATTACACTGGGCACCACCATAACTAGAAGGAGAGTAGGGAAATTCCACACACTCAACCCCTTCCACCACCATTTTGTGCCAGAGTCTCAGGATCCACCCACCGGATATCCAGCCCACTGTGTATCCCATCTCTAGGATTAAAAGGAGGTAGTCTCCCTAAAGGGACTAAACCTCAATGCTACTCCCTAGCACCACTCTATAGGTAGAGGTGGAACTGTAATGTGAGGTCAATTCTGGGCCAGTGGCTAAGTGATCACCCTAGACTATGTCATCACTGCAGGGAAGCTGAACTCACATAAATATAAAGTAAAGACACAGAGAAATATATGTGAAATGATGGATCCAATAAAAACCCAGGGGAAAATCTGAATGCAGCAGACACATGAAAACTACCTGATGATGAAATTAGGGTAACTGTGTTTAACATATTCATGGGAATCCAGAAAAAATAGAGGAAGTAAAGGAGAACATAAAAAAGAAAGAGACATAATAAAGCAGGATATCAAGGAAATGAGGAATATAATAGATGAACTAACGAATTCAGTAGGGGTGTTATGGCAAAGCCACTAGATGAGGAGAAGACTGACAAGTGGGCACTAGAAAGGTAGAGAAAACAGCACTTTATTTCAAGCACCAGTGCTGGCCCAGGGGTATTGTTACCCAAATCTGAGCAACAGGGGTTCTAGGGGAGCTCCTTTTACACTCTGAGGTAAATATTCATTTCCTTGGCTATGTGTGGTTTCTGCTAGCAACTCATCAGTTATGTACAGCTTCAGCATAAGGAGGCTATGCTTGCTTGTCCTTGGTCAAAATAACAGGACGTAGTTACAGTCTCCATAGTACCATGGAAAATTCCTGGCAGACTAGCTTTTGCGTTGGGGTCAGGGTAAGCTTTTCTATTATAGATGGACTCAAAAAAAGGATGGATGAAGCTTTCAATAGAATCAGCAATATGGATGATATGACAGAGGTACTCACTCAAGAAAACCAGCAAAGCAATAAAAATACAAAGAAGCAAAGAGCAATCAAGAGAATCCAGAAGATCAATGAAGCCAAAAGTTGGTGCTTTGAAAAAATAAAATTGACAAACCATTGGTTACACTCACAAAGAAAATAAGTGAAAACTGTCAAAAGTAGAATCAGAAATAAAATGGAAGAAGTTGCAATGGATACCACAGACTTTCAAAATATCATAAAGGACTACAACGAAAAGCTCTGTGCCAAAAAAGTGGACAGCCTTGAGCACAAGGACAAAGTTTTAGAAAAATAGTCTGCCAAGTCTGAACCTGGAAGATGTGGAAGGCCTGAAAAGAATAATCACAAGTAAAGAAATTGAAGAAGCAATCAGGAGTCTCCCTAAAAATAAAAGCCCAGGATCAGATGACTTTTCTAATGTATTCTACCAAATCTTCAGAGAAGATTTAACACTTATTCTTCTCAAACTCTTCCAAAATATTGAAGAACAAGAAACTCTTCCAAACACTTTTTATGAGGCTAACATTACACTGAAACCAAAAGCTGATAGAAGTGTCACCAAGACAGAAAATTACAACTATCTATAATGAACATAAATGCAAAAATTCTCAACAACATATTAGCAAAACAAATCCAGCATTGCATTAAAAAGATCACCCATCATGACCATGTGGGTTTCAACTGAGAGATGCAAAGAGGGTTCAACATATGTAAGTCTACTAATGTCACACACCATATCAAGAAGAGCAAAGAAAAAAACTGCATGATCAAAGTAATAGATGCAGAGAAAGCTCTTGGCAAGATCCAACACCATTTATGAAAAAAAACCTGAATAAAATGGGGATAGGAGGTACATACCTCAACTCTATAAAGGCTATATGTGACAAACCCATAGTCAATTTCATAGTCAATGGTGAAATATTCAAAGCATTTCCTGTAAGGTCAGGGAAAAAGGAAGGCTGTCCTCTTTCACAACTTCTGTTTAACATTATACTGAAGGTCTTAGCTGTAGCAATTAGGCAAGAAGAGGAAATAAAAGGAACCCAAATTGGAAAGGAGGAAGTAAAACTATTATTATTTGCAGATGACATGACTATATATATTGAAAACCCTGCAATGTCCAAAAACTTATGTATGACCCTTATAGAACTAATCAATGAATACAGTAAGGTGGCAGACTAAAATGTCAATGCACAAAAATATACTGCATTTTTACACACAAACAACACACCAGAAGAAAATGAAATCATGAAAATCACACCCTTTGAAATAGAAATTCAAAGAATAAAATACCTAGGCCTACACCTAACTAGGGAAGGAAAAGATTTATACAATGAAAATTACAAGTCCTTCTTAAAATAAATAGAGGACACAAAGAAATGGAAAGACATCCCCTGTTCATGGCTGGGAAGATTCAACATAATTAAAATGGTCATCTTACCCAAAGCAATATACAGATTTAATGCAATTCCCATTAAAACTCCATGGGCTTATTTCCAGGAAATAGAACAAAGTGATCTTAAAATTGTAAGGAACAAGAAAATACCCTGAATAGTCAAAGAAAGTATGATAAAAAAAGAATGAATCTGGAGGGACTACACTCCCAGACATTGTAACTATATTACAAAGCAATAGTGATCAAAACTTATGGTACTGGATTAATAACAGAGATACAGATCAGCGGAATAAAACTGAATCACCAGAAACATATCCACAAACATAAAGTCATTTAATCTATGACAAAGGAGCTAAAAAAGCATACAATGGAGAAAGGAATGTCTCTTCAATATATGGTGTTGGGAAAACTGGACAGACACATAAAAAAGAAGGCAGGTCGACTACTCTCCAATGCCATTCACAAAAATTAACTCAAAATTGACTAGAGACTTGGACATAAGACCAGAAACCATAAAATTCTTAGAAGACAACTTAGGAAAGACTTTCTATGACATCTGCCATAGAGAGGTCTTTTGGGACTCATCTCCACCGTCAAGAGGAACAAAAGCAAAAATGAACACTTAGGACTACATCAAACTAGTTTCTTCACCGTGAAAAAAAAATTACCAAAACCAAAAGGCAATCTATTAACTGAGAGAAGATATTTGCATTACATGTTTCTGCAAAAGCTCATTGTAAAAGTCATTTACTTCCTTTGTTAAGTTTAGAACCAGGTATTTTATTCTTTTAACTTCTATTCCAAAGGGTGTGATTTTCATGATTTCATTTTCTTCTAGGGTGTTGCTTGCATATAAAAATGCAATGGATGTTTGTGCATTGAATTTTTAGCCTGTCACTGCTGAAAATTAAATTATGCAAAGAACTCATATAACTCAATATTAGAAAGACAGGCAACCCAATCAAAAATGGGAAGATGAATTGGAGACACTTTTCTGAAGAGGATATACAGATGGCCAACAAGGATATGAAAGTATGTACTACTCACTGGCAATCAGGAGAATGCAAATTAAAACAACTATCAGATATCCCGCTACACCTGAGAGATTGGCTATTATCCGAAGGTCTGGAAGCAATAAATGTTGGCAAGAATGTGGAAAAAAGGAAACACTTTTGCACTGTTGGTGGGAGTGCAAATTGGTATAACTCTTATGTAAAACAGTTTGGAGACTCTTCAAAAAGTTCAAGATGGAAGTTCCATATGATCTGGCCACCCCACATCTGGGTATTTACCCAAAGAATACAAAAACAATAAACCGCAGAGATTTATGCATCCCCATGTGTATTGGAGTCCTATTCACAATAACTAAGAACTGGAAACTACCTAAGTGTCCAATGTCAGATGAATGGATTAAGAATATATGGCATATATATACAATGGAATACTACACAACCCTTAGAAAAGATTAAATCATGTCATTTGAATCAACATGAAGGGATCTAAAGGGGATTGTGCTGACATAGTCAAAAGAAGAAAGATAGGCACCAATGACCTCACTCATAGCTGGAAAGTGAATAGACAAAGCAAAGGAACAGATGAAAGAAAACTAACACTTGGACACTTGCAATAGAACTGAGGTTACCAGTAGGGACTGGGAAGGAGGTCATAAATGGTGGTGTAGCTCACTGGACAATGGTAAAGAACACTTGGTGATTTTGTGGAGGGCAATGTTTGTTGGCATATCTAAGGAATGGTGAACCTATACATATGAGGTTATTTT
>RJWH01005669.1:0-53892 GCA_004363575.1 Solenodon paradoxus | reverse complement strand
CTACCTATATCAATTGACTGGATTCCAGAAAAGGAGAAAGGTGTACATTGAAAACCAACCTTTGAGTAGAAAATAGGGACATGCTTGGGATATTCCATGCCATTTTCTAGAGAACGGGAGTGAGGGATAACAATCCTCACATCCTGTCTTTAAAGGAGAACACAGAAGCCAAAAGGCATTCTCACTTCACTGGCCAATGTGCAAGGGGGAGCAAGAACAGTGCCAATCACCCAAAGGAGCTACAGAAACTTCACAATAGTGCAAGATAAGGACCTCCTTGTGGCCTTCCTGCACCCAGTGCTGGTGAGCTGTGAGCTCCACAGAACTCACAGGGTCTGCTTATAAACTCATTCCTTAGATTGGAGAGCTTCCTATTAGCAGCATGCAAGAGTTGCCCCTCATCCTCACAGAAGGCAATGAACACCACAGAAGCAGAATCTGTGACTCACCAAAAGTGAGCATTCCAGAGAGAGGAAAAGGCCCACAACCCACAGAAGCCAAGTGGATGGTACTGACTGTACCAGGACTAAAAATCACTCAGGAAGAAATCTAACATTAAAAAAATAACGTCCCAGTGCTAAACCTATGACAGAGATGAAAACCATACCAACAGCAAAGTCACCCCCAAAGCACAAATGACCCAAAGAGAGGAAAATGCTAAGACCTCCGCAGAAAAGAACTCCATTGAATGGGACAGCCAGAGTTCAAAATAAGTTATAAAAATGCTAAATGAGGCCTGCCCTGATGCAGCAGTGGTTAGCACATTCACCTCCAAAGGAGAAAGCCACATACCTCTGGGTTCCATTCTTGGGTCTGATGGGCAGCAGCCAGTGTAAACAACAAATAGGGTCTGATGGGCAGCAGCCAGTGCAAACAACAAATAAAAATAAAGATGATTCTTCCTCCTCGCCCTTCCTTCATTCCTGCCTGCACTTTTCCTTTGGAAAAAATGGTGAATGAGTTGCAGAGGAACGAATCTCAGAAACTGAAGACAAGATCACAGAGACTCCCTCATGGACGAGGAGTTAGAAACAAGATTGAGGAAAAATAAGAAGCCCTATGAAAATATCATGCAACATAAGAAGAACAAACATAAGGTCATAGGTATCCCAGAAGGAGAGGAGATAGAAAAAGTTACAAAGAAATAATAGCAGACAACTTTTCAGATCTGCCACAAAAAGCAACCATGAAGGTCGAAGAAGCAGAAATAATGCTAATGTTTATAAACATAAAAAGAACTACTCCTAGACACATAATAGTAGAACTAGCAAAATTCAGTGACAAAAAACTTCTCAAGGCTGCTAGAGAAAAAAATAAACATAACCTCCAAAGATATCCACCAGGTTATCATAAGACTTCTCAGCAGAAACACTAAAGGCCAGGAGAGAATGGAATGACACATTCAAAATAATGAAAGACAAAAAACTACCAACCAAGAATACTCTACCTCGCAAAACTACTATTCAAATATGGAGAAATAAAGGTCTTTAATGATAAAAAATACTAAACGGACATTTTCACCATGAAACCTGCTATTCAAGTAATGCCAAAAGGGATTTTACAACAAGGAAAAAGAAAAAAAAAAGTCTACCAAACCCCGAGAATGGTAATACAAAGGAAAGCACACAGAAAAGTAGATAAGATCAATGTGAGAGAGCAAAATTCACCATTGGGAAATATTATAGAATGTGTATCAACATAAAAAAATGATATGGTGACAGTTTATAAAATACCATAGAAGAGATGTAAAGACAGCAATAATTCAGATGACAGCTACAAATCCTAACTCTAAAGAGAGCCATAGCTTATAAGAAGATGAAATTGAAAGAACTGACATCGAAAACCATAGGAAGAAAAAAGCAAATAAAAATAAATGGAAGCACAACAGACAGAAAACCAACAGAGAACAAAGAGTCAAACTACAGCAATAAACCTTAATATATCAAATGACAGCCATAAAGCCTTATATGTCAGTTATCATCCTAAATGTGAATGGACTGAAGGTACCAATCAAAAGACAGAGACATTGCATAGATTTAAAAAATAGGATCCATCAGTATTATGCTTACAAAAACTCAAGATATTCCAAAGCAAGCATATATTGAAAGTCAAAGGCTATGGAAAATATGTCGAATCATCAGTGATGAAAGGAAAGCAGGAACTGCTATGGTAATTTCAGGCAAGATAAAATTCCACCTGCATAAGACATCTTGAGGCAAGAAAGGGCACTATGTTATGGTCAAGGGGGTAATTCATCAAGAAGAAGTAATTTTGCTAGCATATATGCACCCAATACTGGGCTATCTAAATATATTAAACAAATAATAAAGAACTATAGAACTAAAGGCAGACATTGACAGTAATAAAATAATAGTAGGAGACTTCAACATGTAACTACATCAATAGATAGATCACCCAGACATAAGACCAAAAAAGATACAGTGATGCTAAATGAAACAATAGAGCACATGGAACTAACAGACATATACAGAGTGTTCAACTCAAACAAAAAAGAATATACATTTTTCTCAAGTGTACATGGAACATTCTTAAGGATGGACTATGTCTTGGGAAACAAAGTGATTCTCAGCATATATAGCAAGATTGAAATGATAGAATTCATCATCTGTGATGACAAGGGGGTGAAAGTATAAATAAAAGAGAACAAAACTGCAAGAACCACAAAGATGTAGTGATTGTACAGCATGGTTCTGAACAACTCATGGATTATCAATAAAATTAAAGGTGAGATAAAGAACTGCCTGGAAACAAATGAAAATGAGAGGAGGGCTATCAGGACATGCAAAATATAGTAAAAAAAAAAAACGTTCTGAGAGGAAAGTTTATAGTCAAATAGGTGCACATCAAAAAACCATGAGAGAGCCAAAATTAACTCTGTAACCCACACAAGAGGGAATTAGAAAGGGAAGAACTTTCAAGGCAAAATATCAGCAGAAAGAAATCATAAAAATTAGAGCAGAAGTAAATGAAATGGAAAACAAAAGAACCATCCAAAAGATCAAAGAAATCAAGAATTGGTTCTTTAAAAAAATAACCAAAATTGATAGTTCCCTAGATAGACTCACAATGAAGAACAGAGAGAAAACCCTAATAATAAGGATAACAAATGAAAGAGGTGAGATTACAATTGACAGCAGAGGAATACAAAGGATCATGACAGACTACCATGAACAATTATATGCAAAAATTTCATCAATCATGAAGAAGTAGACAGATTTCTAGAAACCAATAACCTCCAAAAACTGAATCAGGAAAATATGGATATCTTGAACAGACCAGTCAAAAGTACATAAAATGAAGCCTTAATTAAAAAAAAAAATCCCAAAAAACAAGAGCACAGGTCCGGATGGTTTTACCAGTGAATTCTACCAAATAGTCAAAGAAGAAATAATACACATCCCCATTAAATTCTTCCATGAAAATTGAAGACACTGGAAAACTCCCAGACGTATTTGATGAGGGAAATATTACCCTGACCTGCAAACCAGACAAAGATAGTACCAAAATATAAAACTATAGGCCAATATAATTGATGATGATATATGATAGATATAAAAATCCTCACCAAAATCCTGGCAAACCGAATTCAACAGAATATTAAAAAAATAATTCAGAATGATCAGTTGGAATTCATTCCAGGGATGCAGGAATGATTCATTACACACAAATCAACCAATGTAATACACCGCATCAACAGCGAAAAATAAAAAATCATATAATCATGTTAATAGATGCAGCAAAAGCATTTGACAAGATTCAACACACGTTCATACTAAAAACCCTCACCAAAATAGGAATAGAAGGGACATACTTCAACATAATAAAGCATTATACATCAAACCTATAGCCAAAATAATACCCAATGGTGAAAAACAGACTTTCGCCTAAGATCTGGAAAATGACAAGATTGCCTGCTTTCACCCTTTCTATTCAACATAGTCCTTTTGGAAGTCTTGGCCAGAGAAATAAGGTAAATAAAGGACAATAAAGTATTCAAATCAGAAAAGAAAAAATAAAGGTATATTATTTGTAGACAACATGATATTATTCCTGAAAATCCTAAAGACTCCACAAAAAACTGCTGGAAACAATAAATGACTACAGCAAAGTGGCAGGATAAAAAAATCAGTAGATTATATATATACAAATAATGAAATAGAGGAAAAGGAAATTAAGAAATCCCATTCTCAATATATCTCAAACATATCAAATACCTGGGAATAAAACTAACAAAGGAGGTAAAAGACCCCCACTGTGAGAAATTAATGGAAGAAATAGAAGATGCAACGATATGGAAGATATTTCATGCTCATGGATTAGAATACATGACTTAATTAAAATGACAAGTCTACACAAAGCAATATGCAGATTTAATGCAACTGCCATCTGAGCCATTTACTTGAAATCCAGTTTATGCAAATGTCAATGACTTTAAAATACAAATTACTTCTATATTCAGATCATTATATGTTTTTAAAAATAGATTTTATTGAAGGGATATTGCATTTTAACATTAACTCATTTTGAGGTATAAATAATAGCAAATTTACATCTTTGTATAGCAGATAGGTTTACCACTATTTCCTTTTTCCACTTCACTTTACAATTAATCTCCTTTACCTGGTTTCCCCCATCCCTTCCCTGTCTCTTCAGTACTGTTTGATTTGCCTTTTTTCCCTCCCACTACTAAGAGTATATTGTTGTTTGGATTGGTTCTCTCTTTTATTTAAGTCTAGTATTGTTTTATTTATGTCATTAATTTGCTTTCTATCTCTATACATATTATATGAGTGCTATCATATGATGTCTGTATTTTTCCTTCTGGCTTATCTTGCTAAACATAATTCGCACCAAGTCCATCCATGTTGCTCCAAATGGCAGGATTTTTCCTTTTTATGGCTGAATATTATTCCATTGTGTATATATACCACATTGTATTCATCCACTCTTCTGTTAATGGGCATTTAGGTAGCTTCCAGCTCCTGGCTATTGAGATTAATGCTGCAATGGACATAGGGGTTCTATAGCTCTGTGAATAAGTATTGTGTTTTGCAGTAAATACCCAGTAGGGGAATTACTAGATAATATGGAATTTTCCTTCTCAATTCTTTGAGGAATATCCAAATTGCTTTCCAGAATGTTTGCACCATTTTACATTCCCACAAATAGTGAGTTGTACTTCCCATTTCTCCAAATTCTCTTGAGCACTCGTGTCCATTTTTTTGGATGATAGTGCCTGTTACAGGTGTGACACATCTCAATGTTTCTTTGATTTTCATTTTCCTAATTATAAGAGAAGTAGAAAATTCTTTTTTATGAACCTGTTGGCCATTTGTACGTCATCCTTGGAGAGGTGTCTATTAAGGTCATCTGCTCATTTTCTAATTGGATTTCTTGTGGAGTTTTTTTTGTTGTTGTTGTCCAATTTTATGAGCTCTTTGTATATTTTGAATATTAACCCTTTGTCATAGGTGTGATAGGAAAACCTCTTTTCCCATTCAGTTGGATGCCATTTTGTTGTGATACACATTTCTTTTGCTGTGTAGAATCTTTTTAGTTTGCCATAATCCTATTTGTTTATTTTGGATTTGATTTGCTTTGCAATGGGAGCCAAGTTCCCAGGGATATCACCTAGGTCTATGTAAATAATGTTTTCCCTACATTTTCTTCTATGTATTTTATGGCTTCTGACCTCACATCTAAGTTTTAATCCATTTTGAGTTAATTTTTTGTATGGTGTTAAGTAGTGTTCTAGTTTCAACCTTTTGCATGTGGCTGTCCAGTTCTTCCAGCACCATTTATTAAAGAAATTATCCTTGCCTCATAAATTTTTGGCTCCTTTGTCAAAAATTAGATGTCTGTATATATATATATATATATATACATATATTTGGGTTTATTTCTCAACTTTCATTTCCATTGATGTATTCCATTGATGTATTTCTGTTTTTATTCCAATGCCATGTTGTTTTAGTTATTATTGCTTTGTACTAGAGTTTGAATTAAGGGAGCATGACTCCTCCATTGCTATTTTTTCTTGAGGACATTAAACTATATTGCAAAGCAACAGTGGTCAAAACATATTGAAATAAAAATAGAGAGGCACAGATAAAGGGAATAGAACCAGACACTGACCCACTCATATACAGTCAGTTAATCTATGACAAAAGATCTAAAAGCATACTATGGAGAAAGGAAAGTGTCTTTAATAAATGGTGTTGAGAAAAGTAGGCAGACACATGCAAAAGAATGAAGCTAATCAATATAATACCATTCACAAAAAATAGCACAAAGTGGACTAGAGACTTAGACATAAGACCAGAAATCATAAAATTCTTAGAAGACAACATAGGAAAGATATTCCATGACATCAGCCATAGAGAGGCCTTAGGGGACTCAACTCCATCAAGGGAAACTAAAAAGAAATGAACAACTGGGACTACATCAAACTAAGGAGCTTCTTCACAGTGAAAGAAAACATTATCAAAACCAAAATGGGAGATGATATTTATATTTCATATATCTGACAAAGGCTTAATATTTAAAATATACATAGAACTCATGTAACACAATAACAGAAAAATAGGCAATCCAATCAAAAATGGGAGGATGAATTGGAGAGACACTTCTGAAAAGTATATACAGATGGCCAACAGGCACATGAAAAGATGTTTCCACTCACTGGCTCAAGGAAATGCAAATTAATGAAACAATGAGATATCACCTTATACCTGAAAGACTGAATATTGTCCAAAAGTCTGGAAACAACAAATATTGGTGAGGATGTGGAGATAAGGGAACAGTTTTTCCCTGTTGATGGGAGTGCAAATGGGTGCAACCCCTATGGAAAACAGTTTGGAGATTCCTCAAAAAAAGATGGTGCTATCATTTGATCCATCACTTTCACTCCTAGTGATATACCCAGAGAGAACATAATCTTTAATTAGGAAATATAGCTGCACTCCTATGTTCATAGCAGCACAGTTCAGAATATCCAAGACATGGAGGCAGCCTAAATGTCCATCAACAGATGACTGGATAAAGAAGCTGTGGTATATATACTCAAAGAAATTCAGTGCAGCTAGTGAAAAATGAAATTATGCTCTTTGCAACAATCTATATGAAACTGGAGGGGATCATTTTAAGTTAAGTAAGTCAGGAAAAAAGAGAAATACAAAATGGTTTCATACACATGAGGAATATAGTGAAATGGAAAAAAAAAAAGAACAAACTAAACCCACAGGACATGAGATGATGGCTGTTTAGGTGGGAGGTGGAAGGGAAGGAGAGAGGGAAAAATGTGTTGGTAAAGGACACTAAAAAGCTGGTGGTGTGTGTGTTTCATAATACCCACAGAGCTAGAAATGATTTCAACATCTTAAAATGAGTGTGGCTTTGCTAACAAAAGAAATAATAATAAATTTATTATATAATCACTGAAAAGCAACCTTCATGATTTCTTTATTCCCTGTACCATATTCGAGTTCATCATACATACATATTGATGAAGCTGGATATATACATACAAGCAATTGATAAAAAATTTAATTGCATTTGAGAAGAATTAAAAGCAAACAAAATTTCTAAATTTACAAATTATAAGTGAAATATTATCAATTCAAATCCAGGACCAAACTTCAAGAATAGTACACCAAGGAAAAGTAAATTTTAGGCCAAAAGCACATGGATGAGCAAACACAGTAATAATGTAATTTAATACATTATATGCAAAAAAGTAATTCCATTAACTATTTTGATAGATACTCAAAAACATTTAATAAAATTCATCTTTTATTCATGACTTGAAGAAAGTACTGGGCAATTTAAAAAATAAACTCCTTAATGAATTAAATATTTATAGTAAACCAACTGCAAATATATCTAAAAATGAAATATGAAATCTATTTATAATAAATTCATGAACAATACTAGGTTGCCTCCATTTTCCATTTTTCAACATTATCCTACAAATCTAAAAGCTAAACTTAAAGTACAATAAATATATAAAGAACATTGTTAAAGTTAACTGAGAGACAAAGATGGAGAATCATATCACTTTCCTTGGGAGAAAAGCTAGTCTTAAAAATATGTCAGTTCTATTACATTAAAATAACAATTTAATTTAATTCATCTTAAAATCCAATGGAAAATTTAGGTTATATCATATATGTTTGCACACTTCTTATGTACCAAAAACTGTAGAATGACCAAGAAGATTTACCAAAAGAAGTACTACTGAAGTGGGGATTTTCTCTCCTAGTAGATATTAAAAGCAGTACTGCAATAATTAAATATCTTAAAGTGAAAAAAACAATATCTGGAACAGAACAGATACTCCAGAAACATATAAGCATATATATGTATATATGTTAATTCAATATAAGATGAATAATAAATTTCAAATGGGTGGGGAAAAGTTATATTGTTCAAAACATTATATTAAGAAAACCAACACCACAATTAGAACAAATAAATCCCCACCTCATAATAATCAAAAAGAAAATTCAAATAAAATTTTTTAAAATTAATAATTTTTTTTTTACAAAACTATGCTCATTTTAAGATATTCAAATTGTTTCCCAGTCTATGAGTATTACATACCACACCCACCACTGGAGTTATAATGTCCTTTACTACCACACTTTTCCTGCTTTCCTTTCCTACACCTACCTACACCTCTGGTAGCCACAGTTTTCTATTCTGTGAATTTTGTTGTAGTTTTTCTGTTCATTTGTTTGTTTGTTTTTATATTCCACATATGACTGAAACTATTCTGTATTTCTCTTTTTCTTATGGTTTATTCTGTTTAGCATAATCTCCCTCCAGTTCCATACGGGATCCAGGTTATTGAAAAGAGCACAATTTTGTCTTTTTAGACAGCTGCATAGAATTCTATTGAATATATATATATATATATATACATATTTCATAGCTTCTTTATCCAGTCATACGTTGACTGACTTTTAGGTTTCCATGTCTAAGTTGTGAGTTGTGCTGCTATGAACCGTATATAAATGTATCTTTTTCTAATTAGTGTTTATATGTTCTTTGAGTATGAGCCTAGATGTGGGATTGCTGGACATCCTTAGTTTTTTCAGGAATTACCTTACTGATGCCATATTAATTGATATTCCCACCAACCATAAAGGACAGCTTTTTTTTCTTAATGTCTTTTCCAATACTTCTTGCTTCTAGTCTTTTTGATGTAGATTCTCAAGATTCTCACTGATGTGAGGTGATACATAAATGTATTTTTATTTGCATATCCCTGATGGTGAGTGATGTGGAACATTTATCATGTGTCTTACGCTGTCTGTTTATCGTTTTCAGAAAGGCGTCTATTCAGCTCTCCTGCTTAGTTTTTGTGGGCTGTTTGCTATTTTATTGTTGACGGCAATGAAATATTTATACATTTTGGATATTAAGTTCTTGCCTGCTCTGTGTTGTGCAAATATATTCTCCCAATCAGTAGGTTGTCTTTTTGTTTTAGGTGTTGTTTCTTTTGCTGTATAGAAACTTCTTAGTTTGGTGTAGTCCAATTTTTAAATTTTACTTTAGTTTCCTTTGCTGTGTCAGTGACAGCTGTCACTCCCCAAAAGATATCTGAGGTTGACATCTTGGAGCATTTTCCCATCATTGTCCTCTATACATCTTTTATGGTTTCAAGTCTTACATCAAGGTCTTTAATCCATTTTGAAATAATATTGTTGTATGCCACTAATGAGAAATCTAGCTTCATTTTCTTGCAGGTAACTCTCTAATTTTCCAAGCACCATTTGTTGAATACAATTTCTTTACACCACTGTATACTCTAGGCTCTTTTGTCATGGATTAACTGCCCCTGTAGGTGATGTTTTATTTCTGGGCTCTCAATTTTATTTCAATGGTCTCTTTTTTGTTGTTGTTACAATCATATTGTTTTGATGATAATTTCTCTAGAGTATAGTTTGAACTTGGGAAGTGTGAGTCCTTCATTTTTTTCTTTCTCCTGAGGATTGCTGTAGCTAGTAGATGTCTTTTGTGGATTCCACAAACTTTGGTATTGTTTGTTCAATATCCTTGAAAAACATCCTTGCAAGTTTGATAGGAAGTGCATCAAATCTATACTGCTTTGTGTAAGATGGCCATTTTAATTTGTCCAATTCATGAGAACTGAATATTCTTCCATCTCATTGTGGCTTTAGTCTCATAGTTTTCAGTTAATGGGTCTTTCATTTCCTTTTTTAAGTGTATTCCCAAATTATTGGTGCTAGTGTAAATGAGATTAATTTCTTGACTTCTCTTAAGTTTAATTTGTTGTTTTATATAGAAATATTACTGATTTTTGTTTGTGGATTTTATATCCTGAAATTTTGCTGCTGTCGCTTTGTTGTTTCCAACATTTTTATTGGAAACTTTAGGGTTTTGTAAGGATAATATCAGGTTATTTGCAAATAATAATAGTTTTGCCTTTAATTTCACTATTTGGAATAATTATTTTTTCTTGCCTTATTAATCTGCCCAGAACTTAAAGAACTATTTTGAATAGTAGTGGTTAGTTTGGGCATCCTTGTCTTGTTTCAGATCTTTGAGGGAAATCTTTCAGTTTTTCAACATAGAGTGTGATGTTAGCTGTGAGTTTGTTTTATATGACTTTTCTTATGTTGAGTTATGAAAATTCCATTTTAATTTTAATGAGAATTTCTATCATAAATATTGCTGAATGCTATATCTCCATTTATAGATAAGATCATATGATTTTTTCAATATTGATGTTGCATTGACTGATTTTCATATCTTAAATCATCCTTAAATGCCTGGAATATATTCCACTTGGTTAAGATATAGAAATTTTCATTAATTATTTTATTTTATACATTAAAATTAACTCATAAGCATAGGTTACCCAATACACATATGTATGTCAACACACCCTGTCCTCCATTAAATCACCATGTTCTTCACCATTGTCCAGTGGGCTCCACCACCATTTCTCTCCCCTCCCACCTTCCATTCCATTCCCTATTTGTAATATCACTTTTGTTGCAAGTGTCTAAGGGTTGTTTTTTTTTTTCATCTGTTCCTTTGTTTTGTCTACTCAATTCCACCCAGGAGTGAGGTAATCTGGTATCTATCTTTCTTCTTTTGACTTTTTTCATTTAGCATAATCCCCTCTAGATCCCTCCTTGCAGATTCAAAAGAGAGGATTTCATCTCATATATATATATATATATATATATATATATATATATATCACATCTTTATGCATTGCTCTGATGTTGGGCATGTAGGCAAATTCCAGTTCTTAGCTATATTGTGAATAGGGCTGCAACAAACATGGGGATGTGTAAATCTCTGCAAAAGCATGTTTTTGTATCTTCTGGATAAATACCCAGAAGTGGGATGGTGGAATCATATGGGATTTCCATCTTCAACTTTTTATAATATCTACAAACTGTTTTTCATAGGGGTTGCACAAATTTGCACTGCAACCAACAGTGTAGAAGTGCTCCCCTTCTCCACATCCTTATCAACATTTGCTGTTTCCAGACTTTTGGATAATAGCCAGTCTCTCAGGTGTAAGGTGATATATCTCATTGTTATTTTGATTTGTGTTTCCCTGATAACCAGGGAGTAAGAACATCTTTTCATGAGCCTGTTTGCCTTCTGTATATTCTCTTCAGAAAAATGTCTCTCCAATTCCACTTACCTCCCATTTTTAATTGGATTACCTATTTTTCTGTTATTCAGTTGTATGAGTTCTTTGTATATTTTAGAATATACAGAGCCCTTGTCAGAAATATGAAATGCAAATATCTTCTGCCAGGTAGTAGGCTGCCTTTTAGTTTTAGTGATGTTTTCTTTTGCTGTGAAGAAATTTTTAGTTTGATATAGTCTAGTTGTTTATTTTTGTTTTTGTTTCCCATGATGCTGGAGTTGAGTCCCAAAAGGTCTCCATAAGGTTGATGTCGTGGGATATATTTCCTAAGTTGTCTTCCAAGAATTTTATAGTCTCCAGGCTCATGTCCAAGTCGCTAGTAAATTTTGATTTAATTTTTGTGATTGGTGTTAGAGAATGATCCAGCTTCATTCTTTTGCATGTGGCTGCCCAGTTATCCCAACACCATTTTTTCAAAGGACTTTCCTTTCTCTATAGTATATGCTTTTGGCTCCTTTGTCATAGATGAACTACTATATGTGAGTGGGTCAGTTTCTGGTGATTCATTTCTATTCCCCTGATCTATGCCTCTGTTATTATTCCTATACCATACTGTTTTGATCATTGTAGCTTTGTAGTATAGCTCAGTGTCAGGGAGTGCAATTCCTCCAAATTCATTCCTTTTTCTTAAAATTGATTTGACTATTTGAGGTCTTTTGTTTTTCCATAAAAATTTTAAGATTTTTTGTTCTGTTTCTTGGAAATAAGCCCGAGGGCTTTTAATGGGGATTGCACTAAATTAGTAGATAGCTTTAAGTAAGATGACCATTTTTAATAATGTTGATTCTTCTCAACCATGGTTAGATGATGTCTTTTCATCTTTGTATCCTCTATTTCTTTTAATAAAGACTTGCAGTTTTCATTGTACAGGTCTTTCACTTCCTTTGTTAAGTGTATTCCAAGATATTAGGTTCTTTTTACTTCCTTTTTAAATCATGTGATTATTTTTATTTCATTTTCTTCTAGTGTGTTGTTTGCAAATTAGAATGACAGAATTTTGTGCACTGATTTTGTAGCCTGCCACTATACAGTATTCATCGATTAGTTCTAGTAATTATTTGACAGAGTTTTTAGGGTTTTCAATATATATAATGTCATCTACAAAATAGTGGTTATACTTCCTCATTTCCAATGTGATTTCTTTTGGTTCCTTTTTCTTGTCTAATTGTTCTGGCTAAGACCTCCACTAAGATGTTAAACAGCATTGGTCAGAGTGGACAGCCTTGCCTTGTACCTGATCTGAGACGAAATGCTTTCAGTGTTTTGCCATTGACTATGAGGTTGGCTGTCGGTTTGTCATACATAGCCTTTATTATATTGAGGTATGTTCTTTCTATCCCTATTTTATAAAGGTTTTTTAAAATCATGCATGGGTGTTGTATCTTGTCAAAAGCTTTCTCTGCATCTATTGATATGATTATGTGGTTTTTCTTCTTACTCTTGTTGATATGGTTTATTACATTAATGGATTTGCATATGTTAAAACATCTTTGAAACCCTGGTATAAATCTCACCTGGTCATGATGGATGATCTTTTTCATGCACTGTTGGATTTGGTTTGCTAATATTTTGTTGAGAATTTTTGCATCTTGGTTCATTAGAGATATTAGTGTGTCATCTCTCTATTAGCTTTTGGTATCAATGTGATACCAAAATTATTATAGAAATTCATCATATCATAGAAATTATTTGGGAGTATTCTTGCTCTTCAATATTTTGGAAGAGTTTGAGAAGAACAGGTATTAATTATTCCATGGAGTTTTGGTAGAACTCATTAGAAAAGTCATCTGGACCAGGGATTTTATTTCGAGGTAGATGTTTGATTATATCCTCAATTTTTTTGCTTTTGATTTTTCTGTTCAGGTTTTCCAGTGCTTCCTGGTTCAGTCTTGGCACACTGTATTTTTCCAGAAATCTGTCCATGTCCTCAAGGTTGTCTACTTTGTTGGCATAGAGTTTTTCATACTAGTCTCTCAGGATGTGTTATATTTCTGTGTTTCTGTTGTAACCTCTCCCCTTTCATTTCTGTTCTAGTTATGAGAGTTTCTCCTTATCTTTTTTGTGAGTCTGCCCAATGTTTCGTCGAATTTCTTTACCTTTTCAAATCACCATCTTTTGGTTTCATTGATCTTCTGGTTGGATTTTTTCTATTTCATTTGTTTCTGCTTGAATTTTGATTATTTCCTTTCTTCTACTTTTTTTTGTCTTTGTTATTCTTACTCTAATTATTTTAAATGTAGGGTTACATTGTTTATGTGTGATTTTTCTCATTTCTTAAAGTGGTCCTGGATTGCAATGAACTTCCCTTGTAGTACTACTTTTGCTGCATCCCATAGATTCTGGTGGCTCATGTTTTCATTCTCATTTTTCTCTAAGTATTTTTAAAGTTCTTTGATTTCCTCTTTCACTCAAGAGTAATTCAGAAGCATATTGTTTAGTATCCAATTAATTTGGTATCTTCCAGCATTATTTTTGTGGCCAATTTCTAGTTTTAAGACATTGTGGTCAGAGAAGATGCTTGCTGTGATTTCAATCTTCGCAAATTTTTTGAGTCATGTTTTGTGCCCCGACATATGATCTATCCCTGAGAATTTTCCATGTGCATGTTAGAACAAAGTCAAATTTGTAGTCCTTGGATGAAGTGTTCAATACATGTCTATTGCTATCTGCTCCAGATGGTCATTTAAATTTATTTCCCTATTAACTTTCTTCCTGGTTGATCTGTCCATTATTATAAGTGGGATGTTGAAGTAACCTATTATGTTTTAAATATACTTTAGATTATGCTTCACATTTGTCTCATAGCCCTTAGTTGGTTTTCTTTAACATTGGCTTTTGCTAGCGTTACTGTGATTTGTCTTGATTAGGTATTTTTGCATTTAGGAACTTGGGTGTTCTGTTGCTCTTCAAATTTTCATGCTTCATTTTTTTGACAAGGAGAGAATCTTTTCTATTATTACTTCTTTAAATAAATTTTCTGCTCCTTTCTCCCTCTCCTCATCTTCAGGGATAATGATTATTCCTACATTTTTTTCTTCTCTGATACCTGATTTTTTTCAGGGTTTCTTCATTTTTCCTCAATCTTTTTAATATTCCATGATGGTCACCTCTATATTTCTGTCTACAATTTCTGAGATTTGTTCCTTTATGGGATTAAGCTTGTTGATGGACTTTTCCATGTTTTTTAAATTTATTGACTATATTTATTATATCTAACAGCTTTGTTGGTTTTCTTTATAGTCTCAATCACTTTGCTGCGGTAGTCATTATAATCAGTTACTTTTATCTGAAGTCATTGATTTGTTTTTGAATAGTGAATTGTGCATACTGAAGTTAACTTTGCTTTCTTTTGTAAATTTTATCTTAATAGTTTTAGATTTTATTTTATTTACCTTGCTATATACATGTTAGAAAATTGAAATTGCACCTCAGTCTATGACCACCAGACCAGACCAGACCACCAGAGTTCTAATGCCCTTTACCACCAACTTTTTCCTTTCGTCTCTCCGTGCTCCTAACACCTTGGTAGCCACAGTCCTGTGTGTTGTGAATTTTGTTGAGATTTCACTTTTCATTTGCTTTATTTCTTTATATTCTACATGAGTGTAATCATCTTTTATTTCTCTTTTTCTTTCTGACTTATTTCCCTTAGCATAATCTCCAATTGCATCCAGATTGTGGCAAAAGGCATAATTTCATCTTTTAAATAGCTATATAGAGTTTTGTTGAGTGTGTATACCATAGTTTCTTTATCCAGTCATCGGTTGATGGCACTTAGGCTGTCTCCATGTCTTGCCTATCATGAATTGTGCTGCTATAAACATAGTGGTGCATCTATCTTTCCTGATTCATCTTTCCTTTTTAATTTTCTAGGTATAAGCATAGAAGTAGGATTGCTGGGTGAAATAGTAGATCCACATTTATTTTTTTGAGTATTCACGCTGACTTCCAAAGAAGTTGAACTAATTTGCATTTCCAATAGCAGAGTAGGAAGGTTTTTTCCCACACCATTTTCAACAGTTATTGTTTCTAGTCTGTTTGATGTAAGCCATTCTCACTGGTGTGACTTAATATCTCACTGTGATTTTTATTTGCATTTATCTGATGGTGAGTGATGGAGAGCATTTTTTTTTGTGTCTTAGGTCATCTGTGTGTCTCCTCTAGAAAGTTCATTCAGCTTTTCTGTTCACTATTGAGTGGGTTGTTTGCTTTTATGTTGTCAAGATACTTGAGCTCCTTATATATTTTGGAGATCAAACGCTTGTCTGATTTATGTTTAACAAGTATCTTCTCCCATTCAGTGAGTTCTCTTTTTGTTTCAGTCGTGTTTTCTTTCACTGTATAGTAACTTTTTAGTTTGATGTTTGCTGAGAGCCGATCCACCCTTGCTGGATGACACAGTCACAGCTTGGAAAAGACATCTGCACAGCATATGTTTTTGGGACTGTATCTGGGCATTTCCACTTGTATTGTTAATAATAATTAGTCTGTGTACCTTGTGCATGGGACTGAGACCACTCTATGATTTCAATAACAGTTCAGAAGTTTCCTGTGTGAATTCTACTGTTAACTCAATTGCACCCCTGACAATTTTCCCCACTGAAACTCCATGTCCTTCTGTAGTTACAATACCTCAGAAAACAGGGACTTGAGGCCGTGATTGACTCCTCAGCCCTAAGGTGGCCCCTTTAAAAATAAACCCAACTAACAGCAACATAAATCAAGATTAGAGGTTGTGTATGGCATCCCCTGAGGGGGGCCAAATCTGTAGGGTTTGAACCATTTTACACAACCCTTGAGTCATTGCCCTATACAGGTATTTATGATGAAAATGTTAATAGAATAATTAACTACAAAGGGAGACGTACACAGTAAAAATGTTGCCTTTCATGGTGAGGCTAGACAGATCAGGCCCTCCCTGGTGCCTAATGACAGAGCAGGCAAAACAGGGCATTAGGAAACAGTTGGCCAAATATTACATAAAAATAGACTGTCGCCATTTCCTGGAATCTTGGGACCCATGGAGGAAATAAGTATATGACAATAAGATGTAACCTTTTCCTTTATGCAAACTTTTCCAAGTAGAAATATTTGATGATTATAAAAGATTGCTTCATATTTTACTATATAGCAAAAGATAATAGATATAGTAATAAATTGGCCTTTGTATGAATGTTAAAGAATGTAGTTAATGTTAAAAAAAGTGACCTTTGAAAAAGACATATATTATGCAATACGACTGTAACCAAGGAATGTCACTTAGATGTTATCTGGTAAAAACAGCCTAGAAGGGAAAGAAAGAACGGAACAGAAACAATGAGATGTTTGCTTGCAAAACTGACAAACGTATGTGTTCAAGAAAGCTATAAAATAAAATGCTCACTGGCTATCCGGCAGAGATTCCTGCCAGATGAACTAAAGTACTCGGCTCTCTCATTTCCTTCGCCCTCGCTGACACCGTCCAACCTCTGGGATCCCTGGATCATCTGGAGCTGGACTCCGGCAGATGTCATCCAAATGGTCTAACTATAATTTACTATCTTTTGCCATAAGTGTTACCTCAGTAAAGACATCTCTCATGTTAATGTCATGGAGCTTTTCCCTTGCATTTTCTATGTGTTTTATAATAATGGCCTTATGTCCATATCTTTGGCCCATTTTGAACTAATTTTCATGTATATTACTAGTGAGTAATGTAGTTTCTTTTTTCTTTGTTTTGCCAACAACTGTCCAATTTTCCCATTCTGGAATCGGCTTTCCATCCTCCATTGTCCATTACATGATCTTGGTACCTTTGCCTATATAATTGTTGTTTCATTTTGTTCAATTTCATTCTACTAGTATGTGTGTCTTTTATATTCCAATACCATACTGTCTTAATGACAATCACTCTGAAATATAGTTTGAAGTTTGGGATTGTGATTCCTCCACTGTTCTTTTTTTCCCCTGCAGATAGCTTTGGTTATTTGAGTCCTTCTGTTGTTCCATACAGACTTCAGTATTGTTTCTTTAATTTCCTTGAAGAATATCCCTGGAATTTTGATGGGAATTACATTAAATATGTATATTGCTTTGGGTTAAATGGCCATCTTAACTACGTTAATTCTTCTAGTCGATGAACACTGACTATTCTTCTATCCTTTCATGTCTTCTTTAATTTCTTGTGTCTTTCATCTCCCTTCTAACTATCACTCTTAATTATTTATCTGTTAGCTTGTACCATTGAGTTTAATTAGATTTTTTCTCTTCAGAACTCTTGGTATCTTTATCTCTTTGAGCCATGTGTGGGCTTTTGTTTGGGGGGAGGTGTGGATTTTAATATGTTTCATCATCTCTCAGTATTTGATACTGAAATTCTATTTTCTCTGTCTCTTGTTTACTTCGTAGGTAATGGCATTTGTGAGCTCTTGTGTGTCATATGGCAGTTTTATGCTCTTTGGTATCTCTGTGCACAGTCACTCCACACTGGAGTGCCAGATTGTTAAGTTCAGCAGCAGGCAGTGTCACTCATACAGAGGTAGGCATGCCAGTTCAATTCAAAGTCCTCCGTATCACTTAGACCTGCAGTTGTTGGGTTTCTGGCTGCTCTTGAGCTTCAAGATTGTGATAAAGGGTGGCTTATCCATCCTTTCTGGGCATTTTTCTCAGCATTCATGGGTCATATTTCACTTTTTGGCTGGCAGTCTGACTGGCAGGTATTATTGGGGTTGTTTGCTTCTCCCCTGATGTTTTTCTCCTGATGCTGTAACTTAGGGCACTCTTGCTTTCAATGACTGGTCTCCTTGCACTACACATATTGCTCCTCCATAATAACCTTCTATTTATCTCTACCTTTATCCCTAAATTTATTTCCTTTCTTAGCCAGCAACCACCTGGCTATAGCTACAAATAGTTGCTTGCTTCATCTTTCTCATTTCCCTTGAATTATATACCTTAAAAGCTATATCCATTAATTAAGAAGAGTTAATGGCAACCATTCCTTCTACTTTCTGGAGCTTATGGCATATAGCAGGAACATTCTGCCTTATGAAAGTCATATTTACTAGTCTTATGTTCTCTTGGGCCTCAGGACTGCATCAGTATATTTTTTAGTAAACTTGGAGAATTCTTTCCAAGAATTCAGGAAAATTCTCATAGGTTGAGATAGTTCATTCACCTGATTGAGGATTTTCTGCCTGGATTCTCCCTTTTGAGACCTACCAGGAGGCAACTTTTATAATGATCCCGTCTATCCATGTCTCCATTATGGAGAATCTGGCTTTGGGTTGCTGCCTGGGTCCTCCTGATAGAGGTACTGTGCCTCTTCATGGGCCTTATCTATAACTATCCTGTGATCAACAACAGTTGGTAGTATATTCAGCACTTGTGTACATGTAGAGCAGTGGGTAGTGAAAATCTAGCAAAAAGTTTAGTCATTTTCTCTGTATTTTCCAAATAAAAAGAATTTATAGATCTCTAATTTAATAACAGGTCCAATAGTAGCCGGTTAGTTGGCCTGCTCATTTAAACCAACAGGATACAGGTAGAGGGGAAATTGTCCTACCCTAAAGTGTGCAGACCCCAATCTGAATTGGGTACCCTGGAGGGTCTTAGATAGGGAGACCATTTCTTTTCATTCCTTGTAAAAGGGAAGAGACAAGGTAGGGGTTGCACTAGCTTCCCTTGGTTCTTCTTGAGCAGGGAGTGCCCCGAGGGAGGAATTCATGGAATTCAAATTCTACTTCTCCCCAAAGTCCCCTGGATAATTATTGTAAAAAGGATTGTTACAATTCTTAATATTTATTTGACTCATTAAGCAATTTCCTTTCATTCTTG
This sequence comes from Solenodon paradoxus, assembly GCA_004363575.1. Taxonomy (NCBI): domain Eukaryota; kingdom Metazoa; phylum Chordata; class Mammalia; order Eulipotyphla; family Solenodontidae; genus Solenodon; species Solenodon paradoxus. Next base: position 34,358 of record RJWH01005669.1, on the reverse strand, counting down.
AACCTTGGTTATTCAGCAGCATAAAGAGTTGTACATAGAGCATTTCATTCCACTTACATGCCCTCGGGCAGAGCACTTCTAGTTGTAAGATAGCATAGCAATTTAGGATCCCTTTTAGGGTTCACTGTTCTGATTTTAAAATATATGTGAGCCAGAAAATGCCAAAATACTTTCTTTTGTTGGTCATAGGCTTAAAAGAATAGTTTACCCTTCAAAAGCAGCCCAAAAGGCTTTCTGTGTGGATTGAAGCAGTATTGTTTCCTATGGTATTAGAGAGGTGGAATCTTCTGATGTCAGGCAGAAAAAGACAACATCAAACAGATCAAATGCAAAGCAAAGCAAAGCTAACCAAACAAATTATTCACCAAACTAAATACATACCGTAATTTTCAAAACGGTTGGATTTGCAACACACATACCTTGTCTCTCCCCATGATGGTGTCCCAAATAGATAAGTTTTATCTCTTATCCAATTTCAGAAACTATTGGTCATACCAAATGCCTTCTTCTCAGTATAATTGATGTTGTAGAGGTGCGTGGGCAATTGACAACAAAAGGGTCACAAAAGAACTTATTGAGAAAAAAGCTGTCTTAACAGCCACTGAGAAGCCTCCCAGATGGTGCTCATTCAGTCAGGTAGCCTTGAGCAACTGAGAAGGGAGTATTCACCCCCAGCCATGGGCATACTACCACTCTTGGAAGCTTGAATGGGTAAATTGCCTCATATATTGGAAACCTTTGAACATAGACTGGTGACTGGAGGAATTATAATCATAACCCCATCATTAGGTGCCAAAATAATTCTGCTGAGATTTCGTTTGTTCACCACCAACTTCCAATTACAAAGTACAAGTATTGATATTCAGAGGAAAAGGATGTTATTTCATGGAACCATCACTTAAGGAGAATGGTATACTCACATACAAAAGTAACCATCTGCCCATCCAAGGTGGGATTAGGGCTCTTTAAAGAGGCAAAGGAAAGTGGTGACTTGCATGCAGGAATGTAGGAAAGGAAGTCAGGAAGGAGAGGGCAAATTTGCAGGATCCAGGGGAGCTTGTTTCTAGTCATCACTGATGACCATACAGATTAGTATCAGGTTTTGTGGACTGCCATTACCTGATCTTTAATATTAGAATTCAAGGATTGATTATGCATCAAAGATAAGATAAATTCTAGGTGGGCAGTTTTCCAGAGAAGTTAAGAAAGAACCCATGTAGTTCCCTAAAGAGCCTTCATTTCTGCCCAGTCTCTCTCTGTCACCTGATTTTCTTCACAGTTAGAGAAGGGATGGCAGATCCTACCTTGATCATTTGAATTGCCTGGATGATCAGCTACAGGAAATGAGTGGCCACATATCCACATGAGTATCAGAAGAGATCCCAGGAAAGAAGCAAGCAAAAAAAACCCAAAATAGACCACCAGCCAATTAGCCAAGGAGTGACCTTTTGATCCAGTCGTGCTGGGGGAAAGATAAAAGGAAAGGTTGAAGGAAAATTCTGATGAAGAATAGGGGTGCCCTGGGGCTCCATTGGACATTTATGGATTGATATTTATTTTCCCACAAGTGCCCTGGGTAAAAATGACAGTGGGAAATCAATTAATAGATTTCTTACTTGATGTGGGAGATGTTTACTCTGTCTTAAACACTAAGGTTACACAGCCTAGCAAAGAATCTCTGTTACAGTAATAGGAGTAACTGGGCAGTTGCAGACCAAGCTCATTTTATAGCCTTTGGAGTGCTGCCTTAGTGACAAGATTTTGAAATGTAGCTTTTTATATGCCAGAATGTCCTCATCCCTTTCTCAGGTGAGACATACTGTACAAACTAAATGTTGAAACATCATTCTCCAAAGAAAAACAGAAGTTAAAGGGGTAAGTGCCTCCCAACCAGGCTCTGCAATTACAAGCCCAACCTGAAAGCTCAAAAAACAAGTAATAGCTTCCCTCCAAAATCTTTGAATGAGTATGTAAGGTCATAGGGGCTATGGAACCCCAGGGAGAGATTTGAATGTGGAAATTGTTAAAATTCTTAGAGAAGGAAGAAAATATTCCTTGAAAAATAGAATATCTCCCCTGAAAAGGAGGCTTTGCAAGGAATCCAGCCAGTTTTATTGAAATTTCTTGTTTGGACTCTTAAGACCATGCCAATACACCTAAAATCCTCCCATTATCTCGGTTAATGAGCTACATTCCAATGAATACCTATTTGTGTAAGACTTAGGGGCAATAAATGAAGTGACAGTAGATATGTATCACACTGTGCCAAATCTCTATACCTTGCTAACTGTCATACTTGAGGAATATGCATGGTCCACATTCCTAGATTTCAAAAGCTAGAACACTTTTTTTGTCTCTGGAGTAGCAGTCTTGACTCCTCTTTGCTTATGAATGGATCAACATGGGCTCAAAGTTCACCTTTTATTATATTGGACTGTTTTGCCCTCAGGGATTTAAAATTTTCCCTACTATTTTGTAAAAGTGCTAACACAGACCTCAGAAACACAAAACTGAAAGATGGAGCTCTTCTACAGTATGTACAAAATTTGTTAGTTGGTGGAGCAACTTTTGTGGCATGCCTAAATAACACATCTGACCTATGAACCACATTTCAAGTTATGGTTATAAGGTGTCCCCTCAAAAGGCAAAGATTTGTAAACAATAAGTGATCTATCTAAGTTTTCACCAACAGCAAGTACACAAACACAGCTAGATGAATTATTGGAAAGAAGTAGTCCCTGTTAAGACTCCAGGAAGCAAATGTCCAATTCTCTGTGCTCCAGATTTGACATAATCTCCTTCCTAAAAGGGTTATTCTAGGCATAGAGGTGACAACTACTTGTTACACTCCATATTGTCTTTAAAAATATTTTTTTAAAGAAAAGGTGCAGGCAAGAAGAGTAAGAAAGAAGAAGCATTTATTCATTCTATTTAGTTATCCATTCTGGTTGTTCCCCTCTGTCCTGAATCATGAAATTGGCTCTTTGGGATGTATGTAAACTGTGCTTGCCAGAGAAGGTGGACTTAACCACTAAACCACAAGGTGTTGTTGTATATTGGCTTTTTAAAATGGGATCTCTTAAGAAAATTAGGTACTAAGTTTACAATTGCATCTCTACCATCTTGAATTCTCTCATGTAAGTGTTTGAAAATGGGAAACATCAGGTGTTCAGAGATAAATATTTGTCCCTTTTTTGTTTTACTTACATTTAGAATTTATTTAGTCAGTGAAGTCCCCTTAGTCAACTCATTATCAATCTTGAACACTACATTGAGAAAAGAAAATCTATCAAGTACTGGTGTCTTCTCTGGAAATCTGCACACCTAAAATCAATTTGTTTTTAATTTACAGAGGTAACTTTGATTTACAAAATAATGTAAGCCCTTATGTATAGGCTCCCTTTTTGTCAAATAAATGTCAACACACCATGCCTACCATCAAATTGCCAAAAGTACTTCCCTACTGTCCGTTGAACTCCAACCACACTTACTCCCATCACCCAATCCTTTCCTCACTGCTAACCTCAGTTTATTATCAGTGTCAGAAGGTTGGTTTTGTTTTGTTTGTTTCTTTATAGTCCACATTAATGAGGGGTCATTCAGTATTTGTCTTTCTCCTTTTGACTTATTTCACTTAGTAGAATTCCCTCTAGTTACATCCATGTTGTCACAAGTGACAGGATTTCATCCTTTTAAGGTAGTGTAGTATTCCATTGTGTATATATACCACTCTTCTTTATCCCTTCAAATGACAATAGCCACTGAGGTAGTTTCCAGGCCTTGACTATTGCAAATGAAAGTGCAATAAACATGGGCAATGTATATATCTCTGTGAATGAATTTTTTTGTGGGGGCAAATATACAGAAATGGGATGATGGGATTATATGTAATTTCCATTTTCAGTTATTTGAGGAATCTCCATAAACATTATATCAACTTACACACCCATCAAAAATAGTTCCCTTTTCTCCACATTCTTGCCAATATTTGTTGTTTCCATTCTTTTGGATGATAACCACTTACAGGAGTGAGGTGATAGCTCATTGCTGCTTTGATTTGTATTTCCCTAGAAACAAGTGAAAAAGAACATATTTTCATGTGCCTGTTGGCTATCTGTATGTCTTCTTTGGAGAAATGTCTGTTCAATACATCTGCTCATTGTTTGATTGGGAGACTTGTTTTTCTGTTGAGTTTTGAGTTCTTCATATATGTTGGATGTTAAGCCCTTGTCAGATGTATGAGTGCAAATATCTTCCCCCAATCAGTAGGTTGTCTTTTTGTTTTGGTGATTTTTTTGTTGTGCACATACCTTTTAGTTTGATGTACTCCCGTTTATTTTTCAAATGTTGTTTACCTTGCTGCTGAGTTGAGTCCCAGAATAACATTCTAAGGCAAATTTCTTCTGGTTTTTATAGTTTCAGTCTTACATCCAAGTCTCTAATCCATTTTGAATTAATCTTTTGTGTATGATGTTAGAGAATGAGAGAATGTTCTAGATTCATTCTTTTGCATGTGACTGTCCAATTTTCCCAACACCATTGTTGTGGAGATTTTCATATGCTATTGGCTCCACTGTCATAAATTAAGTGACAATATATGTGTGATTTTATTTCTGATGATTCAGTTCTATTCCACTGATGTGTTTTTTCTTTATTCTAGTACCACACAGTTTTTTGAAGGAAATAAAGGAATGAAGGTGATTTGGCAGGCAGGCAGGAAGAAGAGGAAGAAGAGGCACTTTATTGTTATTTAGTTGTTAATCTTGATTGTTCACTCCAGCCCTGGGTCCTGGACCTGGGTCCTTGGGATTTATGTGGACTATGCCCAGTGTATTTGTGGAACAGCCTGAGAACATGACCCATGACCCAACCTTGAGAGTGGACTTGGCTTTTGTCAAACTGTGAGCACGGACCTGAATGTCACAACATGGACTTTCTGGGATTACTACCTTCACCCATACTGACTGTACCCAATATGTCCTACCCTGGAATTTGGTTGTCCTTGTCTACTTGATTGTCCTTTGTTCGTGCCCATTTGGCTGTTCATGCCTGCTTACTACCCTCCCTCTGCTAATACTCTGTAGAAAAGTGTCCGTCTTCTTGAAGACAGCATGGCTACTTTCTGGTAACTTATCTGACCCACCCACCATCATCGGGAGATGAAAGCTTGCCTGATCAGCATAGGGGAGGCAAAAACACTCCATCTAGATAACATTAGGACCCCTTGTCATGAGGACAAAAAAGCCATGTCCTTGCCACCTGTGTCTTCTCATGATTTCTTCAGTCTATCCACTAGGCAGGACATTACCAGAACTTGAACACCTGCATAACAATATTTAACTGCTAAGCCACCAGTGTACATCTATAATACAGTTTTGATTACTAATAGATCAAGATCTGGGGCTGTGATACTTCCATTTTTGTTCTTTTATCTTATGAATACTTTTATATTTTGTGGTCTTTTATAATACCATATCGATGAAAAATTTTTGTTCTATATTCTTGAAAAATGTCAGTGGAATTTTATAGGGATTATATTAAGTTTGTTTATTACTCTAGGTAAGTTGACTCTTATGTTAATTATTCTCAACTATGAGCATGGAATACCTTTCTATCTCTGTACTTTGCTTCTTTTAGCAAAGTCTTATAGTTGTTATTGTACAGATCTTTAACCTTTATTAGATTTATTCTGGGGTATAAAATTCTATTTGTACCTATTGTAAATGGAATCGTTTTCTTGATTATATTATCTTCTATTATACTGCTTAAATGTATAAATGCAACAGATATTTTAATAGCAATTTTGTAGACTGTCACTTTACTGTACTCATTGATTAATACTATTGATTAATAGCAGTTTTTGATGGAGTCTTTGGGGTTTTCCATGTATATTATGTCATCTGAAAATAGTGATAGTTTTAAATCTTTTCTAATTTTGATTCTTTTATTTATTCTTCATACCTAATGGTTCTAGCTGAAAATTCTAGTTCAATATAAAATAGCAGTGCTGAGAGTGGGTAACCTTTTCTTATCCCTGATTTTAGAGGAAATGCTTTCAGTTTTTCACCACTGAGTGTTTTTGCCTCCCCCATGCTGAGTATGTTAGTTATAGGTATATTATATTGAATAAGTTATCTTTCTTCTAACACAGTTTTATTGTTTTTATCATAAACAGATGCTGAATATTCTCAAATGCTTTTCTCTACATCTATTCATATGATCATATGATTTTCCATACTTTAGTTGGTGTGGTATATTACACTAATAGATGTACATCTGCTGAAGAATTTTTGCATGCCAAGGTTAAATGCCACTGATGTGTTATTGGAGTCTATTTACCAATATTTTGTTGCACATTTTTGCATTTATGGTCATCATATATATGTATATATATTTCTGTAATTTTCTTTACTAGTGACTTTGATTTTGGTAGCAATTTGACATTGGCCTCATAGATAGTGTTTGGAAATGTTCCCATTCTTCAATTTTTTTAAAGAGCTTAAGGAAAATAGATACTCATTCTCTGAAAAAAGTTTCTGAACTTTTATTTCAGGAGCAAGGTTTGATTGTTTCTTCAATTTTGATTGTGGTAGGTTTGTTCAGGTTTTCTATACATCCATATTTAAGTTTTGGTAGGTTCTATACTTCTAAAAATCTGTCCATGTCCTTTAGGTTTTACAGTTTATTGGCATATAGCTTTTTATAGTAAATTGCTATGATGTTTTGTATTTCTGTGGTAACCATTGTAACTTCTCACCTTTCTTTTTTTGATTCTAGTTATGAGGCTTTTTGCTGGGATCAATAAAGAGGAAGCTTAGTTGAGATAATCAATGCCTCATTGCAGAGGAAAAACAATAACCAAGGTGCCTGGAAAGCTAGGTACTTGCCCTGCAGGGAAAACCTTGACTGGGGACGTTTTTTGCCCCCCACCCTGAGGGTCAGGAAGAAGCCAAGGGCCAGATGGTTAGCAAAAACATTTTAAATGTAAAATAACTTTATAAACAATGATTGTTAGAATGGTTGATTTACTTCTTGTATTTTTTTCTGTGAATGACTTCCTTGTGTAATGACAATAAATAGGCGAGGAGTCAGTGACTTGGGGTGGCAATTCCCCAATTTGTTCAACCCCTGACCCGGCTTTCTTTCTATTTTGGTCTTTTTCTTTCTTTCTATTTCTCAATCCTTTGTGGTCCCTCCCTTCAAGTTCAATCCCTGCTAATGAGCTGGACAGCTTTTCTTCTTCATTTTCTTACTGGTCTTAGCCAAAGGTTTGTAAATTATAGTATTTCAAAGAACCAGTAATTAGTTTCATTGATCTTCTGAATTGTCTTTTTGATTTCTATTTTACTTATACTGTTCAAAGTTTTATTATTTCCTTTCTTCTACTGACTTTTGGCTTCAGTTGGTTCTTTTTTTAGTTGCTTTAGATGGAGGGTTAGATTGTTTATCAGTAATTTTTCTTGTTTCTTGATGTGGGCCTGGATTACTAGAAACTCCCTCTTATTATGCTTTTGCTGCATCCAATAAGTTCTGGTATCTTGTGAATTCATATTCAATTATCTCTAATTTTTTAATTAGAGATTTTAATTTATGATTTTATTTATTTTATCCAAGTGTCACTGGAAACTATATTATTTAGACTTAAAATATTTTGTAATTTAAAAAATATTTTAGATTAATTTTCAGTTTTATGCCATTACGTTTAATATTTGGTATGTCTTCAACCATTGTAAATTTGTTTAGACAAGCTTTTTTTTCTAGTCTACAGTCTACCCTTGAGAATGTTCTGTAAGTACTTCAGAAATTCTGAATTCTGCATTTATTGGATGTTTTCCCTAAATGTCTATTAAACCCATCTGTAGTAATCTGTCATTCGATTGTTTATTTCCCTGTTAATTTTCTGCTTACTTTATCAATCTTTTGTTATATGTGTGGTGTTGAAGTTTCCTACTATTGTATTGCTATTGATGTCTCTCTTTAGTTTGATTAATAATTGCTGTATTTTGATGCTCATTCTATTTGTGCATATATATTAGTGAGTTGCCTCTTCTTGCTGAATTGACCCCTTAGTCATTATTAAATGTCCATCACTGTCTTTTGCTGCTTCCTTTAATTGGAAGTCTATTTTATCTGATACAAACATGGTTGTCCTTGCGTTTTTAGGTTACCCTTTGACTGTAGAATTGTCTTCCAACCATTGCCTTTGAACCTGTTTATTTTTCTAATGTAGATGAATGTCCTGTATACAACAAAATGTTGGGTTGTATTTTTAAATCAGTTTCCCACTCTATGCTTTATGATTGGTGAGTTCAATGCATCAACATTTACATGATTGATATGTAACTATTGCCATTTAAAATTATTTTCTGAGTGTTGTTGCAGGCAATATTTTTATTCTTCTTTCTCTTCTTAGGTATTTTAAAAACAATTATGTTTTTGTTTTGTTTCCTTTTTCACTTTCTATTTTTTATGATTTTATGTATCGAGGTTACCTTGATGTTCACATAGTTTACTGTACTCAATTTTTTAACTTAAAAGCATGTAATTCCTGAGCTCATGCTAACATTCTACATTTTTACTCTCCTTCCCACATTTTATATTTTCCATATCTCATTGCTTCTATGTGGCTTTTCTTTTAATTTTATGGAATTTCTTTTATTATTTCTTCTAAAATTGGTTTAGAGGTGATGAATTCATTTAACATATGTTTGTCTGTACAGCTCTTCAATGCTAAGCAATAATCAAGCAGGGTAGAATATCCTTGATTGGATGTCTTTTTCTTTCAGTACTTGGAATGTATCATGACTTTCCATTCTGTTCTTCAAAGTTTCAGCTGAGAAATCTGACAGTCCTACAGGAGCTCCTTTGTATGAAATTATTTTTTTCTCTAGCTGCTTTTAAGATTGTCTTGTTTTTTGTTTTTTAATGACAATGTTTCTTGATGTACACCTCTTTGAATTTGTTTGAAACTCTTAGAACTTCCTGGATTTAGAGGTCTATTTTCCCTCTCAGGTTAGGGAAATTCCCATATATTATTTTTCTTCAAATATGGTTCTGACTGTCTCTCTCTTCCTCTTCTGGGACCCTTATGATGCAAATGTTGTTCTTCTTAATGTTATCACATATATCTCATATGCTGTCTCCATTTATTTTCATTATTTTTTCTCTTTATTGGTCTGCATTCCACTGCTCTATCTTCTAGCTCACTGTTTCAACTGTAGGTTTCTTCCAGTCTACTCTTGATCCCCTCTATTTGTTTTTAGCTCTGCTATTTTGTTCTTTAGCTCCATGACTTCTGTTTGGAATTACTTCATATTTTCTATGTTGTGGTTCTCTTTTTTATCATTTATTCATGCTTTCCATAAGTATCATTAAAATTATTGCTTCAAAGTCTTTATTAGATAGCTTACTTACTTTTTAATTCAGATTTTCCCCTGAGTTTTTGGTTTGGTCCATCATTTCATGAATATTTCTATCTGTGATCTTTTTGACATTCTGTTTTTGTTTCTATGGGTTTGGCTTCCCTGATATAATGTCCTTTTGTTTGGGTATCAGGTTACACAATATTGTACTGGGTGTTGGTCTGGAATGCTGGGCTCTCTTTAGCTGTGTGATCTCAGCACTCATCAGGATATTAAAGCTTGAGAGCTTCCCTGAGATATGGAATGCAGAGATTTTCCCCAGAGTCAGTCATGAATACTAAGGTACAAGGAGAGAACACAAGAATTGTGGGACCAGTCTACAAGCTATCCCCAGTCCCACCAAAAGCCATAGGAAAGATAACCAGGGTCTGATCTTGGCAAAGTAAATCCCCTGTGAAAGTCCCTCAGTCCATTTAAGGAGTAGAAGTCCCAGAAGGGCTCTGTAAACAAGCCCTGAGTTTTGGGATGGGAGTTCTAGGAAGTACTGTGTAACTAAAGAAGCTGGTATCAGTACCCCAAGGCTTTCAGGAACTGCCATTATGATGAAATCCTCCTAATTATTTTCTTTGTGAGAGGTGGAATGAAATGCACCTTACTGTGAATCTGTCAATCTGCAATGTTAATCCTAACTTGGCTGTCTCTGTCAGCCCTTAGAAAGGCAACTCTGAGTACTAATAGTTCTGAAAAAGTATGTTAATGGAGGAGAGGGTGGGAATCTCCTGCAGAGGCTTTCCTGCAAAGGCAGCTTCCAGTGCTGGTACCATGGAGAAGCAGTTTCTCTGTTCACAAGAATGCTATCACTCTTTCTGCTCCATGCTGATGTTTTTGGTTCATGACTGAAAGCTGGTTCCCAAGTTTGGGGGATAGTCACTGAAAGAGAATGTCCTTCAGCTCCACACAGTGTTAGTTTCACTGATCTCTCCCTGTGGCCCCAGGATCTCCAAGCAGTGTGGTGTGATTCCAGAGACGCTTCCCTTCTCTGCCATTTTTTTCACAGGTTGTATTTGATAAACAGGTATTATTTTGGTTGTGTCTGAGAAGGCGAGGTGGCGATCTTAACAGTTCACTGTCTTGGAAATGGTTCTCCCAGAATCAATCTTAACGTTGATGCAGAGGAAACCCAGAAGAGTTGAGATTAAAGATCAAGACTCAGCAGTACACAAAGTCTGGCACCAACCAGAATGGTCATCAGTAATGGCCAGTATGCGTTAGCTTGGATCCTGAATGTCTGCCTATTCTTGATCCCCTTCTTCACAAATTCCCTTCCCACTGTCCTGCATGCAAGCTGCCACTTTCCTTGTTTCTTTTAAACACCCTAACCCACCTTAGATGGAGAGATGGTTATTTTTGACATGAGTACACCATTCTCCTCAGGTGATTATTCCTTAAAATACTTTTCTCTCTCAATATCATTACTCATATTCATAATTGGCAGATGATGGTGAACAAATAAACTCTTGGTGCCATCAGATCCATGTTTTTTTGGAAACCAATTATCAGTTTTTGAAATTGTCACTGATAAGCTCATGAGAATGGATAAAGAATTAAATGAAAAATTCTTGCTAAAACCAATATATTAAAGGACAATTAAAACTTAGTTAACAATGCATATTATGCTAACCTGCCAATGGATGATAAAATACAAACTCACAATCTTCAATCATGTGACTTTGTCTATTGAAAAATATATCAACTAAAAATCTCTTTGCAATTCAAATGGAAAGGCCTTTTCCAGATCTTATTGACTATCTCATGTTCAGCTAAACTTAAAGGCATTGACTCAGAAATCTATGACCACAAATTTCTGGGATTTTTTGCAAGGTCACAAAGCCCTAAACATAGGGTAATTAAAGGACCCTTTGGTGGGTCACATCTCCCTCCTTTATTTTATATTGGAGCCATGTGGTATCGCAGAAAAAGATCATTTGCTTTTCTTAGGGACTTTAGATCTCAAGCATACCTGTTAAATATTGGAGCCATGTGGTATCGCAGAAAAAGATCATTTGCTTTTCTTAGGGACTTTAGATCTTAAGCATACCTGTTAAAAAGAAGGCAGCCCAAGGGTATCCAGTGAAGAATGGACTAAGAATTTTCCATGATAACCTGGAGAAAGAGTAAGGGCCTATCAAATTTGACTTATGGCTATCCCTGGAGTTCAAATCAAGACCTGAATGAGACAAACGAGAGGTCCTCTATGATGTATCTGCCTTCCTGGTCACATTGAATTACTTAGTTTGGACATTTGGGCCCTTGATATGAGTTTCTCCTCTGTCTACCCAGAGTTCAGAGGGTGTCTGCTGATAAGCTTTGTGTCCAATCATATGGTGGGAAATTCCAGGGTGGATTATCCTAGCACAGATATCAATTAAGTTACATCCTGCCTTTATATCTAATTGAGCCCTCTGAAGCAAAATACAAACCATTTTCTTAGCTGCCAAGTCTACTAGGGATAGGGCAGAATTCCCAGGTGGCAAATCAACTTGTTTTAGGAAGTGACACTTGGTAAGTTCTGAGAGTCAGTCATGATGAGGGGTTTTATGATATAAAAAGACATATACAAAGAAGTAGACCCACGATTGAAACCCAGCAGAAAGTAACCTCTTTGGAAAATAGATAATTTTTTATAGGGATGCAACAAGATCCCATAGATGAGGGGTCTCACTCTGCATTAGTAGCCAAACATTTAATTAAGCTTAAGAAGGAAGGTTCCCACACATATGAGGTGAATTTATGGAAATGTCGCTGCTGCGCATTCGTTGGCTGTAGGAAAAAGAAGTACTCACTTTGTCATGTTATATAAGCAGTGAGAGACAAATGGAAAGAAAATAGACTGGGCAGAAATGGGTTGGGAAGAGACAGGTTGAGACAGAGACAGAGAGAGACAGAGAAAGAGAGAGTGTCGATTCTGGCTATAACACCTAACAATGAGAGCCTCAGTGATAGGAGATGAATGATTTAAACAGTATGCCTGTAATGTGTTACTGTGGAATGAATCTAACCTGGATCATGGAAAGATTCATTCTTTCACAGGTGCATTCTAGAACATGGCAACCCCTCCAAAAGCCTTTAAGTGGTTGACCCTTGCCCATATTTTCAAAGTAGCAAGACTTGGAGAGTAGAGATGGAAAACCTGGGAGACAGTACTCCTTTTAGAAAATGACCACTTGATTGGATGGAAAATAAGATTTAGGATAAGAGAGTCAGAGTCTGGTTTAAACACTGATTAGCCAATGGAAGCCAGTGGAAACCTGCCAAGCTTCAAGTTTCTACCAGGGGATGGCTCTGATCAGGACCTGTCAGTCCCTAAGCAGTAGTCACAGTCACCTCAGAGAAAACCTACTTTCCACTTGTCCTCAGTAGATAGAAAGTGGAAAGTAAAGACTGAACAAGATAGACAGGAGAAAAGTCTATCAGCTTGAGGTATCAAAGACTCACCTCTTGCTTGGTTTAGGGTATTCATCAAAGGTGATCAATCCTTTGGTTACAGACAGCATTTACCAATGACCTCAAGTGTGGGGATGGGGGAGTGAGGAACAAAAGGAAAATAGGATAATCCTTACCTATGTCTTGCTTCAAGGGTCTCAAGATGATTCAGGAGCTTAGGGTCTCAGACTCTGGTTATTGACCCATTTAGGAAATAATTAGAAAAACACATCCAGGCAGTAACTAACACTTGGAAAATTTTATTAGAAGAAAACAAGAGAACACACTAGAGAAAGTAAGAGAAGTCCATATTCAGGGCGAACAACCACTCCAGGGTTGGTTTTAACAAGCACTTATGATGATGAGCATAGTTAATAAGGGAAATACATATTGATAGAAGGGGTGAATATTTTTCTGGAAATGATTATTTTCCCCTTTCCAGTGATGGCAATTTGAAAGATGGGAAGAAAAGCTTGTGTCCTGTTTGCCTTAGCTTCTTTATTTGGCATCACTGGTCTGTTTCCATTGTTTTAATTTCTTATCTGTCCCTAACAATTATGTTTAGTAAAATAATCCATACTGTGAAGGACAGATAATGTGTGATTCCATTTACATGAGTTAGAAAGAATAGACAAACTCACACAGAAAAAAATAAAATAAAAGTTACAAGGAGAAAGGAAAGAGAAGAAGGGAGAACTATTGTTTAAGGTATAAATTTTTTATAGAGATAATGAAAATGTTTGGGGTATAGATATTGGTACTGCAGCTAACACAAAAGTCCTCAAATATATTAAGCAAATATTAACAGACTTAAAGAGTGACACTAACAGCAATACAATAATAAAGGACCTTAATACCCCACTTAAGGTAATGGATAGATCATTCAGACAGAAAATCAACAAGGAAATAATGAGCTAAGAGGAATAATTTCTGGGGGTTTTAATATTCTGTGTGGTGAATATAATCAACAAAACTCTTATGTGAACTTAAGAGTTTCTAAGATAGTAGATCATTAATACTTCTATTACATAAAAATGGTAATTATGTGAGATGATGATGATGTCAGCTAGCACTATTGTAATTATTTCACAGTTGATATGTATATCAAATCATCATGTCATACACCTTTGGTTTGTACAATGTTATGTCAGTTATATCTCAATACATCTATAAATATTAAAAATAATGTAGAAAGACCCTTGATGTGCCCATAATTATTAAATTATAAATTTTACAATTAAATAGTTCAAATGAAAGACAAAAGAACAGCAAGATCTTTATGTTCTTAGATTTGGCGATGGATTCTTAGATTTGAAACCATAAGAATGAACAATAAAATAGACATAGGTAAACCAAAGGGCAAAATGTAGAACGTGAGAATATAACTTATACAATTAGAGAAAATATTTGCAACTCTTATATATAAGGGATTAATAGGTAGATTGTATAAGGAACTTCCACATATAAACAATGACAAAAAAATCATCCTAACGCAAAAATGGGCAAAGAATTTGTATACACATTTCTCCAAGGAAAACATTAAAATGGTCAATAAGTACATACAATTACACTCAATATATTATTCATTAAGGAAATGCAAATAAAACTGTTAGAGATTTAAAAACTCTAAAATGGAGATAGAAATAAACTATCTCAACATAATAAAGGTCATTGTGACAAACCTACATCTAACATTATAGTTAATGTTGAATAACTGGAAGCATTTCTTCCAAGATCAGGAGGAAAATAAGACTACCCACTATCACCATTAATATTCAACTTAATATAAGTGAAGTCCTAGCCAGAGCAATCATATAAGGAAAAAAGACATCCAATAGGAAATTAAAAAGCAGAAACTGTCACTATTTGAAGACAATGTGATTTAATACATAGGCACCCCAAAGATTCCATGAAAAATCTATTAGAAATAATAAATGCAGTAAAGTAGCAGACTACAAAATCACTATACAACAATTGGTTGTATTTTTATGTGTAAATAATGAACCATCAAAAAGGGGAAATTAAGAAAACAGTCCAGGATACAATTGTACAAAAAACCCACCTAAGAAACATCTAACCGAGAAAGTGGAAGAACCATACACTGAAAACTATGACACTCCTGAAATAAATTGAAGACACAAAAAAATTCAAAGGTATCCAGTGGTCATGAATTAGAAAAATTAACAATGTCAAAATGACCATTCTACCAAAAGCAATATATGGATTAAATGCATTCCCCTCTAATTAGCAATGACATTCTTCACAGAAATAGAAAAAAAAATTTTAAGATTTATCTAGAACTACAAAAGACCCTGAATAGCTGAAACAATCCTGAGAAAAGAGAAATGAAGATATGTTTTCTGACTTCAAATTATGCTACAAAACAATAGTAAACAAAACAGAATGGTATTGGGATTAAAAACTGACACATGGATTAATGGAACAAAATTGAGAACACAGAAATAAACTCACACATAAAAGAAAAACTAATTTATGACAAAGGAGTTAATATAATAAAACAGAGTAAGGGAAATCTCTTCAATAAATGATACTGGGAAAATCGCACATTCAAATGCAAAAGAGTGGATCTAGAGCACTATCTCACACCATAGATATTTTAACTCAAAATTTAACTCAGGATGAACTGAAAGCCTGAATATAAGATATAAAACCACAAAATACATAGAATGAAATATGGGTTCTATGGTTCTTGGCATTGGCATTAGCAATGTCTCTGGCTATATCTACAACAGCAAGAAAAACAAAATCAAAGTAAACAAGTGAGCTTACATAAAACTAAAAATTATCTACACAGTGAAGGAAACTATCTTTAAATAGAAAAGGCAACCTATTGAATGGGAGATATTTGCAAATACTATATTAAACTATCAGTTTATAGCCAAAATATATAAAGAATTCACAAAACTTAGCAATAATAAGCATCCCAGTTAAAAGGGTAAATTATCTGAAATTTCACCAAAGGAAAGATTGCCAACATTCATGTGAAAAGATGTTCCCCATTTCACATTGTTAGGAAAATACAAATTATAATCATGATGCATTATCTCCTCTCACACTTGAGAATGATTACAATCACAAATAAAAGAAACAAGTGTTGATAAAGGCATAGATAAAAGAGAAACCACAAATATTGTTGCTGAGACTGTAAATTGGTGAAGCTGTTATGGAAAACAGTATGAAGAAACTTTAAAAACTTAAAGAAATTCTATCCCTCTTCTGGATATCAATCCAAAAACAATTCAAGGAGATATATGCACCCTAATGTTCATTGCAGCAATGTGCACATAGGCAAGCACTGAACACAACCTGAGTGCCATTGAAAGCCAAGTGAATAAAGAAGTGTACACAGTGGACTATTACTCAGTTAAAAAGGGTATTATTCTTAATGAAAAAAGTTATATGGATAAAGACAAATATTGTATGTTTTAACTAATCTGTGGTCCATAAATAAACAAAATAAATTTAGCTAAATAAAACAAAAAATCTTTTTGGCTATTATAACAAAATATGCTTACCAGAAAGGAAGGGAGAAGGAGAGGCAAATTGGGTAAAAGGGGTTAACTAAGTGGTGATACTGTAAACTATAATTCAGGTGATAAGCATAATGTAATTTACCAGGTTCTGACTTAAAAGACTGCATATTGAGATAGCTTGGGAGGAGAGCAGATAAGAGCTCACAACCTGCCTGTTGCTGAGTCTTACTCCTACTCTCTCCTACACAGCTAAAGGGACCTAGGCCCAACTGCCAATAAGGAAAAGCCTCACCACCCTAAACAGAGCAACCACATTCACCAATCAGGATTGCTCTAAATAACCCTGTCTACCAAAGGATCCTATTGGCTGCCATAAGTGTGGAGGAATGACAATGCAAACCACTGTCCTGAGTGAAACTTCCTGCTCAAAGTTGAATGGCTATGTCCACCACTGAACAAGAAACCCTGCCAATGGTTGAGCCTAGTGAAACAGTTCACCAATGAGTTGCAACCCAGCACAGGGATACCACACACCACACAGCCACCACTGACTAGAAATAAACCAAAAAGAGGAAAAATAGCCAAAGTGCTAGACACGTGGCAGAGAAGAAAGGTTATGACAAAGTCTAAATCACCCCAAAATAAAGTAAATGGATTAAGGAGAGGAATATACTAGGCGTTTCCTAGAGGGAATAAGATCTAATGATACTGAATGTGGTGACATAACATAAAATATTTAGATAAATGTTATTTTAAAATGGAATAATCTGTAGCATTCACAATTATCTGGTCAAAGGCCTATCTAAGACCTTAGAAAAGAAAAAAATCTCAGAAATTGAAAACAAGAATACAGAGGTGAAACTTAGGGAAGAAGAGAGAGGAAGATGATTGAGGAAAAATGAAGAAAACTTGCAAGAAATATCAAATACCATGAGAAGATAATATCAGAATAACAGGTATCCTGGATGGTGAGAAGAGGGAGAAAGAAGCAGAAAACATATTAAAGAATAACAGAGACGTTCCCACAACTGTCACAAAACCTTACCATGGAAGTCCAAGAAGTGAGCAGAACACCGAGATTCCTAAAGACCTATACAAAGACATATTGCAATAAAACTAGCAAAAGTCAACAATAAATAAATACTACTAAAGGCTATGAGAGAACAGATAAGCATAAACTACAGAGAGAGGCACACAAAATAAAAGCAGAAATAAGTATTTGAGGTGACCTAAGAGGACTAGAAAGATTACATCAAGAGAATATACACACGTGTGTGTGCAGGACGTAAGCTACCTGCTTCTCATACACAGGCAAGATGGATTTTGTATTTATATGAGGGTTAGGGACTTTGGGCCTGTTCAGGTGAGGGTTAGGGACTTTGGGCCTGTCCAGGTTACCTGGAGAGAAATGGCACTAGCAACCAGGGGTGTGTCCTAGATGCAGGCTGCTAAAATGAGATCCTCTCGTGCGGTCTCTATCAGGTTTTGCCTGTTAGTCCACTATTCATACATCTGCATACTGCCTTGTAAGTTCCAAATTATGTTATCCCCACATCATAACCAGGTTATGAAGAGACTTCTAAGCAGAAACCCTATAGACAAAAATAATGTGGAAAAAATATTCAAAACACTGAAGACAAAAACTACCAGACAAAAATACTCTACCTTGCAAAATTATCATTCAATTATTATAGAAAACTAAGAATGTTAAATGATAAAAAGAATCAATGGATTTTTTCTCACTAAATTTGCCTTCTACTAAATGTTGAAAGAATTGGGAATAAGGAAACGAAATAGGGAAAATAAAAACAACAACAACGAAAAATCACCAAACCTTGTAAATATGATAAACAGTAAAATAGAATCAGAACCAATAGGATAAAACAAAATAACACTAACGGGAAAACTCATGAGTTCTGTAGGGGCATATAAGGGTAATATAACATCAGCTCAGAAAAAAACTACTATAGAGTGGTAAAGTTAGATACAAATCACAAGGTACCCACAAAATGAATCCTAAAAAGACAAATAGTTGGAAATATTAAAAAAGAACAACCAACTTCCCACCCAACCAATATCAAAAGCAATCCAAAGTAAAGAACAAACAGAAACAAATGGGAAAAGAAAAAAAGCACAAGAGACAAAAACAAAGGCCCGAATGACAGCAATAAGCCCTATGTATCATCAATCGCCTTAAATGTGAATGAATACAATCACCAATCAAGACACTGAGCAGTTGGGGGTATTAAAAAGTAGAACTCATTAATATTATGCCTACAAGAAACACATCAAATATAAGGACAAACAGGCTGAAAATTAAGGGCTGTGGAAAAATATGTTAAAGCAATGATATGAAAGAAAAGCAGAATTTGCAACAGTAAAATTAGAAAAAGATAAACTTCCACCTAAAAAGAGTATCACAATGAAAAGGTGGGACACTAAGTTATGGTCAAGGGGTTGAGTCATCAAGAGATAGCAGGTAATATATATGCACTGAATTCTGAGAGACCTAATAATAGAAATCAATGGTGCGCCCTGGTGGTCAGCCACCTCTGGCCAAGAGCACAGTCTACATACATCCCAAGGACCTGGGTTTGCTTCTTGGGGCAGGGTGAACAACCAAGATGTATAACTATAAATAAAATAAGAAAAGTATTTTTTCTCCTCCCTCTTCCTGCCTGCTTGACTCTGCTTGCCTTCATTTCTGCCTCTGAAACACCTAAAGAGAGACATTACAGTAACACAGTGGTAGTAGAGGACTTCAGTAGCGCACTTACACTAATAGATTATCCAGGGAGAAAATCAATAAAGAAATAAAGGACTAAAATAAAGTAACAGATCATATGAACCTAACAGACATATACAGAAATTTGTATCACGATGAAAAGGAGTTACATTTTTCACATGTGCACATGAATCATTCTCAAGGATAGCCCACATCCTTGAATAGAAAAGAAGTTGCAGTGAATGAAACAAGATTGAAATCATATAAAGATCTTCCCTAATCACAAGGGTGTGAAACCAGAGATGAACTAGAAAAACAAAACTAGAAGAACCATAAAGATTTTGAGATTAAACAACATACTTTCGAAAATAAATGATTCAATGAAGAAATTAAGTATCAATGAAACCAAGAACTGGTATTTTGAAAAAAATAAACAAAACTGATAGACCCTAAGTTAGACTCATAAAGAAAAAAATAAAGAAAACCCTAATATCAAGAATTGGAAAGGAAAGAGGTAGGATCACAACAGACAGTGCAGAAACACAATGAACTATCATGAACACCTATATGCTAATAAATTCATCAATCTTGAAGAAACGAATAGATTTATAGAATCCCTTCACTTTGTAGAACTGATTCTGGAAGATATAGATAATCTAGAGAGACCAAACCCTGGCACAGAAATTGAAGCTGCAAGCAAATGTCTCCCAAAAAGCAAGCGCTCAGGACTGGACTGCTTCACTAGCAAAAATTCAAAGATCTAGTACGCATCCTCCTTAAACTCTTATAGAAAATCAAAGGGCAGGGGAAACTCCCAAATACATTCAATGATGTTAATATTACACTGATTACAATATCAGACAAGGACAGCAATAAAAAAGAAAATTAAAGGCTAATATTGATACAGTGTGAATACGTGTGTGTACCTGTTTTCTCTGTTGTGGAAGACATAAGTTTTTTCCAGAGCATGGCCCAGACAGTGCATAAAAGGAGAGTTAAAGCACTGAGGTGAAACAAAAGAGGTCTTATTCAGGAAGAAGGGAAAAAAAACTCTCCCAAAGAGAGAGTGGGGTCATCCAGAGAGGAAGTGACTGCTTAAGGCAGAGATCTCAGTTTTTAAGGGATTTACCTGCTCACTTTCCAGCCCTAACATGTCCTTGAGTGGTCCTAGTTGGGAAAAGTTTTCTTACTGACCCATTGGTGGTCTCTTCTTTGATTGGAGGGTTTATATTGGTACCTTTATAACTGATTTCCTTTGTTCTCTTCAGTGGTCCTGTGCCTTAGTACATAACCTTGGAGTTGGCAGCTTAGCTATATTTTAAACTTAATGGTACTGGCTTCCTGGTTTTGACCTGTTAAATTGGGCTGGGGCCACTATGGCTCTGTGCTGATGACTGGGTTAAATCAGCTACATTGATCTATTATTTTTTGGTTCTGGCTTTCCCTTTTCCTGCAGTCTGCTCATATCTCGCTAGCTACCTGTCAATATCATTAATAAATAAAGACACAAAAATCCTCAACAAAATCTTAACAGAATTCAGTAACATTTAGGTCAAGTGGGATATATTCCAGGGATGCAAAGTTGGTTCAAAATATGCAAAGCATTCAATATAATACACCACCACAACAAAGGGAAAATAAAAAAAATCATGTTCCCATTAATAGACACAAAAAAATCATTTGACAAGATTCGATACCCATTCATAATAAACTTCCTAAAATTGTAATAGAAGGCACATACCTCAACATATTTAAAGCCATAAATAATAAACCCTGGGAAACATCAAACTCAATGGTGAAAAACTGAAAGAATTTCACCTATATCTGGAACAAAGGAAAGATGCTCACACACATGAACATTATATAAAATAGTTCTTAAAGTTCTGACTTGAGCAATATGTCAGGAAAAGGACATTAAAGGCATTTAAATTAGAAAAGAAAAAATAAAAATCATTATTTTCAAACAACAGGACATTATACCTAGAAAACTACATAAAACAATCAGAAACAATAAATAAATATGATAAAGAGGAAGGACACAAACCAATATAAAAATCAAAAGTGTTTCTATATGAAAACAATGAATCAGCAGACAGAGAAATCAAGATAGAACCCCTATTCACAATAGCACCTAAAAGATGAAATACCTTGGAATAAATATAACAAAGGAGGTGAAAAGCCTATGCATTGAGAACGACAAGACATTGGTGAAAGAATTAGGAGCAGAAACAAATATGTGGGAGAATATTCTGTACTCATGGATTGAAAGAATCAACATAATTAAAATGATCATTTTACTGAAAGCAATATGAAGATTTAATGCAATTCTTATCAAAATCCCAGGGACATTTTTCAAGATTGAAACAAATATTGAAGCTTGAATGAAATCACAAAAGAATTTGAATAGTCAAGGTATCCTCAGAAAAAAAGAAGGAAAATGGAAGAATAATACTCCCTGATTTCAAACTATACCATAAAGCATTTGTCATCAAAGCATTATAGTATTGAAACAACAAAATACAGACCAGTGGAACAAAATTGAGAGCCTATAAATAAATTTGAACTTTTATGGGCAATTAATCTAGGGTAAAGCAGCAGAAGTTTATAGTAGAGGAAGGAAAGACTATTCAAAAAGTGGTTCAGGAAAAAAATGGATAGCCACCTGCAAAAAAAAGGAAAATAGATTACTCATTAGCATTATACAAAAAATTAACTGAAATGTATCAAATACATGGACATAAGATCTGAAACAATAAAATACATGGAGGAAAATGCGGTAGGAATACTCCATGACATCAACCTCAAGGATATCTTTGGGTAACTGACACCTATAAGAAAGGAAACTAAAGTAAAACTCATCAACTGGGACTACATCAAACTAAAATGCTTCTGTACAGTGGCAGAAACTACCACAACACAAAAGGTACCCATTAGATGGGAGAAGACACATCACAACATACATCACACAAAAGTTGAATCTTCAAAATATATAAGAGCTTATATATATATATATATATATATATATCAAAAACAAAAAAAAAACAACCCATTAAAAATGTACAGAAGAGAGAACAGACACCTGTTTAGAGAAAACACACAGATGACCTACAAACACATGAAAAAATACTCTACATCACTCACCATCAAAGGTATGCAAATAAAATCCATGGTGAGAAATCAACTCGCACTAGCACTAATGGCCTAACATCAAAAAGAACAGAATCAACAAATATTGGAGAGAGTGTAAAGAAAAATAAGCCATTCTAAGTGTTGGTGGCAGTGTAAATTAGTTAAACATCTAAGAAAGCACTATGGAAATTACTCAAAAAATAAAGATGAATCTACCATTTGATATAGCAATTCCACTCCTACACATATGCCCAGAGAATATACAAACTCTAATCAGAAATGCCTGCATGCCTATGTTTATAGCAGCATATTTCACAATAGCCAAGGCATGGAAACAATCTAAGTGCCCATCAACGGATGACAGGATAAAGAAGCAGTGGTGTATATATACTCAATGGAATTCTATGCCACTGTTAAAAGGGGTGAAATTTTGCCCTTTGCAACAATCTGAGTAGACATGGATGGGATCATGTTAAATAAAACAAGCCAGAAAGAATAAGAGAACTACAGGATGGATCCACTCATATCTGGTATATAAAGAAACAAAACAAATGAACAGACAAATCCCAACAAAATTCACAAGATGAAAGACTGTGATTATCAGTGGGGGTAGGAGAGCAGAGGGAATGAAGGTAGAAATGAGGTGGTGGTAAAAGGCACAAGCACTCTGTTGATAGGTGTGGTGTGAGATACTCACAGACAGGTGTGATTTTAATATCCTAAAAATAATTATGATGTAAGCAAAATAAATAACAAAATTATTATTAAAAGTAAAATAAATAAAACACTATGATAAGTCCATACAATTGTATGCAGTCATTAGAAAGACATTCAAATGAGAAGAAAAAATGCTATATGAAAAAAACTCCAAGCTACTTATAGCTAAGTTAAACACAAAACTGAAACAACCAAATAAAGAAACCTGAGTAAAAAACTGAAGATCTGCAAGTAGATGCACCTCACACATACCTGTGTGTATATACATGTGCACACAGGTATAAATTTACATTCTCCTTCCTTGTCCCCAAGTCATTATTAAAAAATGATTATAATGGTCAACTTTAGAAATTTTTACTTTTCATTTGGTATCTTCCTGAAGTATTCATTTTCTCTAACATTACACTACTCATATCTTTTACTTATTCAATCTTTAAATTTTATAGAAGTTATTAGAAGTTTGCATAGGTTATCTAGGAAGAGAGATAATAGATCTTTTTGTTTTCTTCCTTTGCATTTTATAGAATTCTAAACATTTCCTAGAAAAATATTACATTAAAATTCTGAAATATACAATGAAAACTACAAGTCCTTAAAAGAAATAGAGGAGGATACCAAGAAATGGAAAGACATCCCCTGCTCATGGTTGGGAAGAATCAACTAGGAGAAGATACTTGCATTTAATATTTCTGATAAGGGCTTAATGTCTAAAATATACAAAGAACTCATAAAAATAATAGAAAAAAAGACAATCCAATTAAAAAATGGGAGGAGAAATTGGAGAGACATTTTTTTTGAAGAGGATATACAGATGGCCAACAGGCACAAGAAAAGCTTTTCCTATGTCCTGGCTATCAGGAAAAAGCATGTTAAACAGCAATGAGATATCACCTCACACCTGAGAGACTGGCTATTATCCAAAAGTCTGGAAACAGCAAATGTTGGTGAGAATGTGGAGAAAGGGAACATTTTTACATTGTTGATGGGAGTGCAAATTGGTGTAACCCCTATGGAAAACAGTGCGGAGATTCCTCAAAAAGTTGAAGATGGGAATTCCATAGGATTCCACCATTCCACTTCTGAGTATTTACCAAATAGATACAAAACAATCACCTGCAGAGATTTATGCATCCCCATGTTTATTGCAGTCCTATTTACAATAGCTAGGAAATGAAAACCACCTAAGTGCCCAACCACAGTTGAATGGATCAAGAAGATGTGGTACATATATACAGTAGAATACTACACAGCCCTTAGAAGATATGAAATCCTGTCATTTGAATCAACATTGAGGGATTATGCTAAGTGGAATAAGTCAAAAGAATAAAGATACCAGATGACCTCACTCATAGGTGGAATACGAACAGAAAAAAATAAAGGAACAGATGAAACAGAACCAACCCTTGGACACTTGCAACAGAACTGAGGTTACCAAAGAGAGTGGTAAAAAGGGGTCGGGGAGACAAGTGGTGGTGTAGGCCCCTGGACAATGGTGAAGAAAACTTGGTGATTTGGTGGAGGGCAGGGTGTGTTGACATATATATGAAGAATGGGAAATCTAAACCTATGAGTTTATTTTAATGTGTAAAAATAAAAGTAATGAATTGCAAAAAATTTCTGAAAAAAAACAGATAAAAATCATACTTCTTGTTTCCATCCAAATTATTCTTATTTTTCATTTATGAGACTGTTACACAAACTCCATAGTTCTTTTCCTTAGAATTTGACTTAAAAACAACAGTGAGGTTTCTTATATTTGTTCATGTAAGAGAAAAACTTTGGCCTTGAGATGAAAGCTAATTTCCAAGAGAAATCACAGTGCTTCAATCAACTTTTAATTAAAGTAAACAGAAAATAAAAACAGATTCATAATACCCAGAAGTGTTTTTTTTCAGTTTTAGTCTCTGTTTTCATCCTTTGGGCTGTAAATTATGAAAGAAATTTGGATCCATAACACTTCTCAAATCTGCTTATTGTCCTTCAAAGTAACAGTGCTCTCCTGGTTCCATGATTCACTTTTAGTTTCAACAATGTTGTGGGGGGTGGGAGAATAAAACTAAACTGGGAAAAAATTATGGAAAAAATCATTGTGAAACCTGTAAGTAAAAGGCTTCAGTTTTCTATTCTAGCAGGACAAAATCAAGTAAAAATCCAGTTTTGAGTATAATGATGATTGCCAAGGACTGGGGACAGGGAAAATGGGAAGTATTTGGTTAATGGGAATGGAAAAGTTCTGAAGATTGGTTTTATGACATTGTATACTTAAACATGGTTTAGAGGTAGATTTTATATATTTATTTTATCATAATTAGAAATAAAAATAAATTCACTTGAACTATAAACAGTCTAGATTGATGGCAGCAACTTTTAAGTTGGCACCAGTTTCATCTCAAGTCAAATGCCTACCATAAACCAAATGCATCTGACTTTGATATAGTTTTTAATTCCTGTCATTTTTCTAGATAGGCACATGTGTCTCTTATTTATTAAAACTATAGATATAGAACAACTTTTTCAGCTTTTACTCTAAAAGTCTTTAGTCATAAATTTAGAGACCCATGTAAAAAGATTGTGAAAATATGTAAAAGAGCTGCACTGGTACTTGGAGAGAGGTAGTGATGGTGGAGATGAGAGACCATCATGGTTGATAAGTGCTATAAATGCATTATCCATTATTATGGCAATAGTATTGAAAGGAAGGAATTAGTTTCTCCAGAAAACTAAAGTTCCAAAATGTTTAACTCCTTAAATATCACAGAACTTAAAAACTACAGACTTTTTAAAGAGTGTGTATTTTGACATTAAGGATCGCTCTCTATCCATTAAAAATCACGGAGTACAATGCTGGAAAAGTGTGGTCTAGTTTGTTCACAGCCAAAGTAGGGTGTTTGTGAAGGATGTTAGAATGGTAAAGGTCTAAGAAGTTCCCAGAGCCTTTTCTTCTAAGGCACAGAGCACGCTCAGCTGATAACGTACCATATATCATGGAATATAGTACCCCTCAAAAGATGGAGCATTTTCTACCTCTAGCAAAGAAAAACAAACAAACAAAAAAAACAAAAAAACGTTGCTAATTAAAGTGCGACATACATACAATTAATTTTCAGAGATTTCCTAAATGTTGAAACATAAAAGGTAAGCCTTTAGAGATTTCTAATTTTTAAATAAAATATGACGAATAAGGTGATCTTAGATTCGATGACATACGCCAGATGGTTAATTTATTTTCCACATTTACTTTCAGTGCTATTTAATCAGCTAGTACATTTGTGTATAGTTTTTAAAAATGGTAGTAGGTATTATTATGCTTCTATGTTGTGCTTCTGTAAGTCGATTGTAAAGCCCTTAACTCTTCAATAATGCCTTTGTTCTTTTCCCCAATCACATCCCGCACATTTCCACAATCTATGCAGTTTACCATTTAGAAGTAAATCTGAATTTGTCTAATTTTAAAATTGCATACATTGTATAACACTCTCCATAAGATTTATTTAAATTTGGCTTGAGGGACGATAAAAATATATTAAATATACTCATCTTATATTTAAGAACCATCTCTGTAGAAATGTTAAAATGGGGTGGGAACTGGGACGGAGGCGGAGAAGGGATATACGTCTCAGGATACAGGAAATACGGTAAGAGCGAAACCGGGAGGAAGCTCTGTGCCAGCAGAAGACCCGCCGCCATCTCACGTCTCTAGGCCTTTCCTGGGCCCACCAGAGAGAACTGACACCCGGGTCCTATAATCCTTATGGGGGACCAACCTTGTACCTCTGGGAGATCCACGCTCCCACCTGGAAACACGCGGGAAACCAAGCCTCCCAAAAAGCGCTGCCTTTTAGCTCCGCGGTGGGATTATCCGGAAGGAACCCCTAACCGAGGTAGTACCCCTCTCCCCTCTACACCTACTCCTGCATCACCTGGCCTGAAATCTCACCCTCCTCCTCCGGAGAAATAATGGAATATACTTCTTCCACCTCAAAGCAGGTCAGATTCTTTCTTTCTCTTCTGAGACGTTCTGGCTCTCTGTAACTTAATTATGCATTTTCCCAGATCTCCCTTTTTTTCTATGTTCTCGCCACAGTTTCAAAATTGAAGAACACGCAGACATTAAATGACTCTTTTACAAAATGTACTTGAATAAAATTTTGAATGTAATGACATTAAGTATTTTTAATATATTTGATGTGATAATTATGGTTATATATATTTTTAAAGATTAAATATTCTGACGTGCTTGAAAATAATCTACTGGGGTCAATGTGGAGGGACACAAAATGTTCATGAGTTGATAATTGTTAAAGATGGGTGATGTATATATGGGGATTCATTATATTGTCCTTTTGGTTTATTTGAAACTTTTCCATTTAAAAAAATGCTTGGTTCAAGATCAATAACAACAGTGACTTGAAGATCTAATTTCTATGAATAGCCATTGTGATAACTAGAGGGTATTATAAGGTGAAACTTTGTAAGTGTGTGTTTCTCTGTGTACCTCAAAAGAATTTAATAGGTAAAAAAAGTTATGGTAAGTCACATCCAAGTGTAATAATGTTTATTCAAGGTATTAAAAAAGCACTAAGATTTTCTTCATGGACCATCAAAGAGGAAGGGAAACTTTGGGTGGGCCTTAAAGGGTGACTGCTACCTGCTATGAGGATGGGGAGGGAATGTTTGCAAACTTGGTGTTTCCAGAACAAAAAACCCCAAGGCAGCCTTGTTCTGGGAAAAGCTTGGCTATAATTCTGATTCTATGAGTAGAACTAGGAGGTACTTAAGAGAGTGTTTCAGGGCCTTGAATGTTATGCTAAGGAGTATGCAGTTTAATACCTAAGTAGTGGCAAAAGAAGATTTTCAAGCAAGTGATGTGTTTTAGGAGTCAAATTTTTACTACCAGAGAAACAATCTTCTATTTAGATGAGTTTTTTATCAAATAAAAATAAAGCGAATCTAACCCAAGTCTCACAGATACTTGTAATCCAAGGAGACAGGGCATTCTTTCTTCATTCATGCAATAAACCTATATGGAGCACTTTCCATGAGTTAGGCATTGTGCTAGGAGCTTGGGGATGATGAACAAGGCATAGTGCCTGGTACATAGTAGGAATGAAATAGATGCTTGAATAAAAAAGTAAATAAGATGATACTGGCAATTAAAGAGATTCTTGACTTAGGACGTGGTAGTAGTGCATAGAAAAAAAAATATGAGCTCTATTTTGCTTAAAAACATTGCTCTGTCATTCCTTACAGCCTAACTTCCTTCAATTTCACTTCTCTGTCTAAAGGGGTAATAGTGGTGGTGGGTGGGTGGCAACATAGAGATAACAGTACTCAGTGATCAAAGGAGGTTTTGTAGGTTAAGAGATGGAAGAACTATATAATTTTCTCCAGTGATTCAAATCATTGAACACTTTAATAATAGCCAATATTTACTGAATAGTTTTAATGTGCCAGACATTGTTCTAAAGGGCTTGCAGTCTGTACTCTTAACTGCTTTGCAATAGGCCCCTTTTCATACTATCTATATAACTGTTTTGCAGGAATATATAACTGAAATGGGGATATGGTGGATTATAAAAACTTGAGGACAGGAGAAAAAGACAGACAATAACAGAATAATTGATTTCATTTCATTTTACATTTTTCAGTCTTTGAGAGATTGCAGTATGATTCCATTTCCTTGGTGCATTGATAAAATAGTTCATCTGGTGAAGAAAATGAAGATGAATGACAATGCTACTTGCTTTTTCTGATATTCTGCACCTGGAAGTTATGATTTTAAAGGTAATTTTTTTACTAAAAACTTACTAAGAATGGGAGACTGAAAGTTGATTATGACATAAAATAAATAGCCAAACAAGAAAACAAAATATAACACAAAATGATAAAATTGAAACCACTTTCTACATTATATTGAAACCACTTATAATAATAATGTAAACTCTAAGTTGTTTTTCTAGATTCTGAATTATCTTATGGTTTTTGTTACCACAGTGAAATTTATCTTTTAAAGTATATTTTCTATTTATTGCTGGAAAATGGAAGCGTGCTTGATATACTTACATATTTATTTTATATTTCAACCTTTCCGAAGTCAATTTATTCTAGTAATAGATTCTTTTAGATTATCTATTAATTGATCATATTGTGAATAATGACATTTTTTTCCTTTCCATTTTTCAAACTTATCTTCTGTGCTAGCTAGGATTTTCAGTACAATGAAAAATAGTAGCAGTAATAAAGGATTTCTTTGTATATCTGCTGAATTTAAAAGGGAATTCTATAAATAGTTCACCAGTTTTAGTCAATTTTCTTTTTTCAGGTTAAAGGAATTTCTTTCTGAGAGTTTTTATTATGAAGAAATATGGATTTTTTTTCTCCAAATACTTTGTATTTACTGCCATGGTCATATGGATTTTTCCTCCATTAATATGACAGTGTGACTGATAAATTACAATGTATTTTCTAATGTATTATTCCTCATGTTTTTGTCAAGCTTCAACATTGAATATTTGTTTCCTATTTTAACAATTTTTGCTGTTACCTTTATTTTTTCTGTATTTTCTTTATGTTTGCTCTTTTTAAAATTTATTGATTTGGATCTCTACATCATTAATTTTCAATTTTCTTTTTTAAAATAAGAATTTATAATGAAACTTTCCACTATACAATTTTAGAAGGATTTTATTATTATTCATTTATTTTCTAATTTATAGTTTATTTTTTGACTCATGAGTTATTTGTTTTTCAAAAATTAACAAACATACGGGTCTCTTAAAAATCACATTGTTATATGGATTTTAGGATATTTAAATTGCACCTTGGTTTGCGTATATTTCATACCACACTTACCACCAGGGTTCTAATTTTATAATAATAAAATTGTTATATTAAAAAATAAAGATTAGGAAGATGAATACTTAAAAATTTGAAATCGTTTGTGTAACTGTTGTTAAACTTCATCTTATTATTCCCCTTATTTTCTGCTTTAAAATGCTTAATGTTTTTTATATTTCTTGTAACAATTAAAGCAAAATTATATACTATCTTCTTATCCCAATACATTTTGTCAATATAAAACTTCTTTCATTAAATACATAGCAAAAGCATGATTATATTGTTCAATGATGGAGTTGTGGCTGATATTTATTCTTCCATTTAAAACTTTTCATTTAGATCTAATTCTACACTTTAAAATTGTGAGAATATCACAAAGGAATCCCATATACCCTTTACTTAGATTATACAATTAACATTTTGCCGTGTTTGCTTTAGTACTTTCTATTTGTTTCTTTCTCTCCTTCCCCTACCCTGTCTCCCTTCCATTATTTCTTTTCCTCCCTATTCCCTTCCTGTCCTATTACCCCTCTCTTCCTCTCGCCCCCCACTCTGAACTATTTTAGGGTAACTTGAAGACATCATGCTTCTTTATCTGTAAATACTTTAGTGTTTATTTCCTCAAAAGAATATTTCTATTTCATAACCTCTGTACTTGTGTCAAAAAAAGAAATTTGATGTTCTGTTTTTTGTTTTGTAAATCTTTATTGCCAAGATAATTAAATACTGAAAAAGGGATGAGTATGGGAAAACATATTTCACTTGGACAATGTAAGGTGTATTATAGGTTTGTTCAGCTTTATTGAGATATATTTCATGTATACATTCTTGTAAGTTTAAGGTATACAATGTGATGATTTTATATGCTTATCAATTATAAAATGATTGCCACAAAATGTTGTTTAACACATCAGTCACCTTACATAGTTACCATTTTTTGTGTAAGGTAGGGACTTGAAAGATTTACCCTCTTAGCAAACTTAAATATGCAATTCAGGGGTTGTCAACCATGTTGTACCTTAGATTCCCAGAATTTATTCATGTTATAACTGAAACTTTATATACTTTGACCAGCTTCACCCATTTCCCTCTGACACTGGAAACCAGCAATGTTTCTATGAGCTTTGATTTTTTTAAGATTTTGTGTATAAGTTTATCATGTGGTATTTGTCTTTCTTTATCTGATATTTCACTTATATAATGCCCCCAGAGTTTATCCATTATGTCAGAAATAGAAGAATTTCCTTCTATATATGGCAGTGTTTGTGTGTGTATGCGTGTGTATGCATTTATCATATTTCTTTGTTCATTCGTCAGTGGACATTTAGGTTGTTCCCATGTTTTGGTTATTGTACATAATAATGCAATGAAATGAGGGTGCAGATAACTGTTTAAGAGGGTGATTTCATTTCCTTCACATATATACAAAGAAGTGGAATTACTGAATCAAACAGTAATCTTTTAATTATTTCAGAAATTTCCATACTTTCTTTATAGTAGCTGTACCAATTGATATTCCTTTATTCCACTGTTAACCTCTCCCTTCCACTCCTCTAGTCACTGTAGTCTTGCATCCTCTGAATTTTGTTGCATTTTGTCAGTTTGTTTTGTGTCTTTCTATTCCACATATGAGTAACATCATTCAGTACTTCTCTTTTTTCATTCTTGCTGCTTTTACTTACCGTAATCAGCTCCAGTTTCATACAGGTTGTTGTGAAAGACTCAATTTCATCTTTTTAAATAACTATCGAATGACATCTATCTATCATCTATTCATCTATCTATCTATCTATCATCTATACCACAGTCATTTGCTGACAAGTATTTAGGTCGTTGCCACGTTTTGGATACTGTGAATTGTGCCGATAAGACCATATATTTTTTCTGATTAGTGTTTTTGTATTCTCTGAGTATATGTCTAGAAGTGAGATTGCTAGATCAAACTCTGGATTAATTTTAATATTTTTTGTGGAATATCCATAATGTTTTCCAAGGAGGTTATGCTAGATTATATTCCCACTAACTGTAAGAGAGTTTCTTTTTCTCCATACCCTATGTAACACTTATTTCTAGGATATAGGCCATTCTCACAGGTGCGAGGTGATAGCTTATTGTGGTTTTTAAAATTGCATTTTTC
Organism: Solenodon paradoxus; assembly: GCA_004363575.1. Taxonomy (NCBI): domain Eukaryota; kingdom Metazoa; phylum Chordata; class Mammalia; order Eulipotyphla; family Solenodontidae; genus Solenodon; species Solenodon paradoxus. The sequence continues at coordinate 2,474 of RJWH01005669.1, read as the reverse complement.
TCATGGCTACTGATGTAGAGCATTCTTTCATGTTTCTGTAGACCATCAATCTGTCTTCTCTTAATTATGGATCAGAAGAATTGACATAGCAAAGTATTCTCTTATTGTCCTCTGTGTTTCCTTTGTATATGTTGTGGTTATTCCTTTGTCATTTCTGATTCTATTTATTTGTGTTTTCTCTTTCTTTTTTGTGAGACTGGCTAGTGGCCTGTCTATTTCATTTATTCTTTCAAAAAACCAACTTTTGGTTTCATTGATTTTTCAAATAGTCTTTCTGGTTTGTATTTCATTGATTTCTGCTCTAATCTTCATTATTTCCTTCCTTCTGTTGGATTGAGGCTTCTGTTTTTTCTAGTTTCTTTAGCTGATGGCTTAAGTATTTTACTTGTGATTTTTCTTGTTTTCTGAGTTAAGATTGTATTGCTATAAATTTCCCTCTGTTACTACTTTTGCTGCATTCCGTAGATTCTGATACATCATGTCTTCATTTTCATTTGATTCCAGTATTTCAAAATTTCTTCCTTAATTTCCTCTTTTACGCATTAGTTGCTCAACAATATGCTGTTTATTCTCTACTCTTTTGTGGTTTTTCTCTCTCCTTTTGGTTGATCTCTAGTTTGATGTCATTGTGATCTGAAAAGGTGCTAGATATGATTTCAATCTTTGAAAATTTACTGAGACTTGTTTTGTGTCCCAACATATGGTCTATCCTTGAGAATGTTCCATGAGCACTTAAGAATGTGTGGTCTATAGTTTTTGGGTGAAGTATTCTATTTATGTCTATTAGGTCTAGCTCTTCAATTTTGTCATTTAAGGATCTTGTTTCTTTGTTGATTCTCTGTGGATGGCTTGTCTTTTACTGAAAGAGGATATTGAAGTCCCCTACTATTATTGTGTTGCTGTCAGTATCCTTACTTAGATCTGTTAATATTTGTTTGATGTATTTGGGTGCTCCTTTATTGGGTACATAAATGTTAATAAGTGTTAAGTCTTTTTGCATTGATCCCTTTATCACTATATAATGTCCATCTTTATCTTTTAATTTTCTTTGGTTGAAAGACTGCTTTATCTGATATGAGTATAGCTGTTCCTGCTCTTTTGGATTCGGCATTAGCTTGGAGTAGCCTTTTCCATCCATCACTTTAGGTGTTTGCTTGTCTCTCGACCTAAGATGAGTTTCTTGTAGACAACATATAGTTGGATTATGCTTCTTAATCCATTTAGCAACTCCGTGCCTTTTTATTGGAGAGTTCAGTCATTTATATTTACAGTAATTATTGACATTTGAGAACTTGCTACTGCCATTTTGATTTTTGTTTTGTGATTATGTTCATCTATTTGTTACTTTGTTATATTTTTGTAGTTTTTCCTCTGGTTTAGCTAGTAGGGCCTCTTTTATCATTTCTTATAGAGGAGATCTCCTGGTTGAAAATGGTCTTAGCTTTTGTTTGTTGGGAAAAACCTTAATTTCTCCCTCAAATTTGAAAGAGAGTTTCCTAGGCTGTAGTTCTTTGCTGGCATTTTTTTGTCCTAAAGTATTTTGAAGACATACTTCCATTCTCTTGTAGCCTGTAGAGTTTATGCTGAGAAGTCTGAAGTTAGTCTGATAGGAGTGCCTTTATATGTTATCTGCTTTTTTCCCTGGCTACCTTTAGAATCCTTTCTTTGTTTTGGATTTTTAATAGTTTCACAATTATGTCTTGGTGTAGTTTTTTTTAGGATGTATGTAATTCGGTATTCTGTTTGCTTCATTGACCTGTATATTCATTACTTGTTCTAGATTTGGGAAGTGTTCAGCCATTATTTCCTTGGATATGCTCTCTCTTCCTTTCTTTTTCTCTTTGCCTTCTGGGATATCCAGTATTCTTATGTTGTCTTTCGTGATATTGTCAGATAGTTCTCTGACTATTTCTTCAATTTTTTTGCATTTACTTTCTTTTTCTTCTTCTTGGCTCCACTCTGTATTACTATCCTTTATATCACTAATCCTTTCCTCCATTTGGGTTATTCCAGTTCCATAGCTTCCTATAATAGTCTTAGTTTCATGAATTATCTCCTTTAAATCCTGTGTTTCTGTTAGTTTTTTCTGTAGAGCTTCAATTTCAGCCTTTTGGTGCTTAATTATTTGTTTAAACCCTTTGTTTTGTTTATATGAATTTTCTTTTAATTCTCTGATTTTCTTTATGATTGCATACTTGAATACTTTATTTGTTAGAAAAAAAAACAAAACTTTCTTCCATGTCTTCAAAGTTAATTTCCGGTAAGCTGTAGTTTTGTTGTTATTATTCCATTTCCTGAGGTTTCAGGGTGTGTTATTTATTTTTTCCTCCATAATTTGGGATCTTGTCCATCTACTGGTAGATTTAAAAAAAAATTCTGCCAAGTGGTGCTCTAGTTTTGTTTTATTTTGTATTTTTGACCCTTGCAGGCTACCATAGTGTGTTTTGCTGTGTCAGGGAGTGATGATGGCTGCT